>SJOL01009447.1:364601-484761 GCA_004794785.1 Opisthorchis felineus | reverse complement strand
CTTTGGCTCTTTAATCCATTTAACCTTCTTGGTAAAATTAGGTGGGCAGCATTGCTTTTGTCCGCCATATTTGGTTGACTGGTAAGATCATCTAACTTCAATAACAAGCAGAAGAGAATTGGGCCAGAAACACCAGTCTATCACGCGCGAGGACTAATGGTACACTCTGTGTCTTCCCCAAGCACATCTAAGTCTACCTGATATTCGGTGAGCTTCACATTCGTCTGTACGTCGAGTATATGACAATTCAGTTCATGCAAGACCAAGACCAATGGATACATTTCGGAACCGTATCTGGGTAGTCCTCGTTTTACATACTTGGTATACTGGTGTAATGACGAGAGCCCATCGCTCCGGAGTTGCTTGTTAGGAAAACTCAAAATAAAAAGCTACAGACTGTTGGACAGGAAAGTCAAACTCTCATTTGCACGTTGTTTTAAAAAACGGAATATCCGTCTTCTTCTTGAATGCGTCTTCTTGAACTCTCCTGGATATTCATTGACTCTCACGCATTGCAAGCGAAAACTGCAAAGTAGTTCAACAAATTTCGTAATAAATCCCGCCTTCCATTAGATCAAGTCGGAGTTACGAAAACACACATGCTACTCGCATGCCCCGTTAGTAGTATCCACCGTTACACTGGTATACTCATTAATTAATTCTTTGGCTTACCAAGCTTTATATGATTTAATATGGCTGAATGAACCAATTTATGTATCGCACTCAGGTCTAGCTATGAACTCGATTTCAGCAAGACTAAGGAATCGCGATTATTGTGTTAAAAGCCGTTGAACTTCTATTAGAAGCATCTTGGATAGATTGTCAAAACGGCAACCTGGTAGCGAATACAAAAAACTATAGTATTTGTTTCTAGGGACAGTCTCACATACTTGTTATTCAGTCGAGTTTCTCTGCATCTGAACTCCCATTAGTGCCAATTTTGAACACAGTGTATAAAGAAAACATTCTTTCATACAGACTCAGTGCCAATAAACCCAGTGGGATTCTGAGTACTGATTCATTGTCACGGATTCTAGACGATTGTCAGAGGTCCAATCAGACAGGAGGCTATCCAGGGTCCTTACCTGTGGAGCGCTGTATGCTCTTATTCCAGAATAGTCGGTGATTTCATTTTCACCTTTACTTTTTCGTGAGCAGGGCCGCTTTAGCTGAAGAAGTTGTTACCAGTCCGTTTCTTGATATAGTACGCCAATGAAAGCTCTTGGACAGCCCACTGTAGTTTCCGCACTTGTGATTAGTGTTGTACGTATATACCCATATATATATATATATATTTGGATGCCTCTAGTATCATGCCAGCTGAAGCATGGGGAGGTCTTTATGCAGCAGTTGAAGAGCATCCTAAACGAGAGACACATTTGAGTCTCCCGTTGACACCGACCTAATTTGCAAACGAATGTATCCCGCCAATCATATTACCCCACTCCGTTTTTCATTTTATCGGATGTGATGGATACTCATTCAAACAACATGAATTCACTGTAAACGTAAAACACTGCTCTTAAGGCTGCTGAAAACTCTCTGACAGCCCATGACCTACTTCGCCCTTCTTGGGAGTCACCAGGTAGGCGCAGTCCTCAAGTTTCCCTTAACCTCATGATCTAGTTGAATCCAAACTGTACAAAATTAGCGAACTACACTCATTTATTTTCCAAGTTGCTTTTCATAGGAGACCAAACTGAATCTGCCTTTTATGATTTTCTTCTTTATTACAAGCGAGAGATTCGGTTGGGTCTCCCGTGGAAACTAAATGAGTGTCCTTCGCTAACTTGAACCCAGGTGTTTTAGGCGTCAGAAAAGGTGCAAACTGTAACAACTGCGGGGTGCGTTACACGCTAAAGTTTTACCAGCATTGATTGTTTCTAAGCTGAATATCAATCCCCCACAGATTTAACGCACTGCGTTGGTAACCTTGTGAGTAGCTTCTTGCTACAACTTGATGGTTGGCTTCCTCAAACGTCAGAAACTTTGATCCGGGTGTCATAACTCGACTCTTCTAACGATGCTAACCATCGATACCACCATGTCGAATGCACAAACTGTCTCAGTATCGTCCAGAGGCTTTGTTCATCCCTGAAGTCAAATAACTACTGGTTTCTGCGCTTATCTTAACATAAGCTTTGTATGTCCAATAAACATGCGGCGTCATTAGGTGATTTAGATTCATGGACCTACTACACCACTCCTAAGGTTGCTGAAGACTCTTCGACAGCCCACGACCGTTTTCGCCCTTCTTGGGGCTCATCAGGTAGGCGCAGTCCCAGAGTTTCCGTCAACCTTATGTCCTACTTGAATCCAAATTGTTGAAAAACAAAGAAGCACTTGGCATCATCATTGTTGGGAACATTCACCAGCACACACTTCGTGAATCTCTATGGGGAACTGAACCTGCGAACCCTCATTTGGTAGCTCAGAGTTATATCTTTCAAATATGACTGGTTGATCAGTCACACAATTAAGGTCACTGGTCATGCTTTGGCCGACTCTTCAGGTGAAGAAGGAAGGTTCTTGCGACTAACGAGACCTTCCTCTCTTTCTGTGCAGACTATGTGTCGTTTGACGTATGGACAATAACAAACAAACCGCTGATTTTCTTGTACCGTGGGTACAGATATTTGTAACGATTCGTTCACAGACGAGCACAGACCAAGGCACGAGGTATGGGACCATCGATATACAATAAAACAACACCGCTGATTGATTGATTTTTCAAAATACGATAGGCTACCGTTTACTGTGCTGGCGACACCCGCGGAGAACCCTCATTCATATAAAAAAAAGTTCCAGGAACTGTTTAGCAATCACGGTAGCACACTTTATCTCAGTCTGCTGGAGTTCTTAGCGCACAATTCATTTTTTCACAAAAAAACCCAGCCATAGATAGTTGTTAGTTGTAGAAAAGAGTTGTCAATGAGAGTTTGTCGGTCAGCTAAGCGCATCAGGTCCCACAAAAACACGCAATGGTTGGTCGTCATATGTCTGTCAGAAAGATGTTCTTCCATCTAGTTTTTACTGCTCATAACTGCGAACAGGCTTCTGACATTAGTGTTTGATGTTAGCAAGGAAAACCAATTCCGTGAGGACCTGAAGAGAATTTTTCTCGTCGTAGTGCTGTCGACCCGTCAAACTACAGCAGCCAATCATGTCATCGCGTTTAACTGGGCGCCGATTGGTCCTTTCTCGGAGGGCACAACCCTTGCGTATCACAATGCTGCTAATCCAGTTCATTCCGACAAAGACCTCAGACAACCGTATCGACGTGGTCTGTAATCAAACTTTTGTGACATCAACCCTTCCAGCATAATTCGCGCACAAGTTATACAGAGAAATTTCGACAGCTTCCCACCGCCTTGTCCACTTATTCGTCCAGATTAACAGCGCTTACACATCTGGTGGAATAGTTTCTGCTCTAATAATCTGGCTGTCGTCAGGCGTCCTCCGTTCTACAGACAACCACCTCCCGTCCTTTATGTGTATGTGTGTATGAGTGCACGTGCCTACCTCTTGGAATAACATTGTACCACACCTGGTCGAAGGTATATTTTATGGGTTTTATAGGTTGTACATTCGAATTATCGTTGTATAATCTGGATGCTCTAAATAACTCTTTATTCCAATACGCCATAGTCGTCGCAAAAACCAGAACGATTGCACAGACTTCGTCGCAGCAATTTGTTTTTATTAGGCAGGCAGACAAGTGCCCTTACGTGGGTGTATAATCTGTAATTAAATTGCCACCACAAGCGTAACAATTCATACACCACACTTTTACGGAGCCGTCAGCAGACTCTATGTAAACCCCTCCTACCATATGTGTTGTACATGATTGGTGACATCTGCGGGCGGTCTAGTCCGCTAAAGGTATTCCTATCCCCAAGCAAATCGCACCACTGTGCCAATCCTTGAACAAGGAGTTTTCCATACGAAAAAAAACACATAACCGAGCAATTTTACATAGCACATTGGATGTTTTCATAGTTTACGCAACCTACAAATGAGGTTCTTGCGCTTGGCTTGTGATTTGAAACAATTTCGAATACCACTGTTTGTTGTGCGGCGTCAGTTCTCAACCATGCTTATGGTCTCCCTCATACTCGGCTTATCTATATTTGAGACAAACAGACTGGGTCTTGGGACTGCGAAAGCAGGCAGTTGGTAAGTATACGACTGTGTTGGTTATATTTACCAGATGACTGTGCATTTTAAGCATCCTAGAGCTGCATCTTTTTCTAAAAGGATTTCTATCCCTTGAAATTTGAAAAACTTGTTTTTTCAGGCATGTCATTAGTACCTAAAGGCATTATGTGATTTATCTTGTCTAAGGCTTGTGACCGGCTTCAAAGACTGTCCACTAGACGTACTGTTTTGCTGCCAATCAGAATACCATAAAAACCGTTCAACAATTTGTAATCTATTCAACAAAGTTATTTATTCCGGAAAGGTACAATCAGAAGACAACTACTAAAAGTCGTGGAAATTTTTTATTCAAAAAGTTTGGCGCTGTTGTTTGTGGCTTGTCTCTCGCTCTTTTGGAATATTTTGCAGTTTTCACTACGTAAAAAGTAAGAACTACGTCTTTTTCGGTTCGACTGCTTCAGCCTAGGCCACGCAATAAAATACTCTATTCTGTTCATCCATTTCGATTAGTTAATCCTATTGAAGATGCTTTGATGGATACTTTGGTTTATTCATGAAGCGTGGTTGCCCTACCAAATATACCCCTCTGGAGCTGTGTCTTAGGAAATGTCATATTACGGAAGCAGTCACCTTTAACCAGTTCCTCCAGGGGATACCTGTCGGAATATTTTGCTATAAGAGGGAATATCAGCGCAAAGTGATTGGTATTATGAAGCGGGAAAAGCAAATGATGGAACATCAAGCATATGGAAAAGATTACATTTTGAAGTCACGAGTTTTGAAGATCTTTTGCATTAGGTAACAAATATCCTTCTGAATCAAAACACGAACACGGCCATCAAAACCAGCAATTTCAGTGACCGCAATGTGATATGAAAATACATCTATGAGAACCTGTGTCATACACTACGGAATATAAGATCATTGTTGAGAGTTGAGTTTGTCAGTTATGTATGTAAATTTCAGGGTCAGTATGTGATTCTCTTCTTGAAAATATTTGATTCCACGCGTAGTTTATGGCCACATCTTTTAGTACAAGATTGACTCTCATGTAGATTACGTCGCCTCACTTTTTTAAGCTTTTGCTGTTCTCAGTTTAAACACCAGTCCACTCGCTGATAATTATCGTGAAGTGCAAAATGCTGATAATCTACGGAAATTACTATTAGGATGGGGACTTTCAGTGGTACATCGATCTAAAAATAGGTTATTTTCTCCCCCAGTTCAGTAAGCGGAACACGATGTTGCTTGGAGTGTTGTTTGAACGGTCAACCACTGACGTCACTGAAGTGGAGAATACTGACATACTGTGCGCCAGTTTTTATGCTAAGTACCTGGAAATTGGATGATTTAGTCCTCACATTCAAGGGAAGTGTCATTTCCACTAGCATGTGTGTGCAAATCGTGCGTAGGAACCGACTAACGAATGATATCTGTGTAACATGAGATTAAAGCGTCTTACAAAACAGAGCAGTTCACCGACCGTTACGAACGGCTACACAGCTCACAACGGAAATACTATTTTCCATGACGTTAGTGATCTAGGGCGTGGATAAGAAAAGTGCGTAGCTCATGTTCTCCCTGTGTTGCAAACATGCTCATGACATGGTTCGACTGTCAGCCATATGTCAGAACACGAGAGTTTTATCAAATAGACCACTACATCGGGCGTGCTTTCTAGAAAAGCGATTGCTTGAACACGCTGCCAAGGGAAAAAGCAGCGGTCAAGTACGTAACCCAGAATAAAACAACACTACCTCGAAAGCTGACCTGTCAACCTTTCAGCTGGATAGAGGATGAAAACATGTCCTAGCTGGTTTCCTTATTGCCCTTGACGTATATTATGCTTCCTTCAGGCTCGTATTGAATGAGTTCCCTAAAGAATTTCGTGCGAAGATTATACGGAAAACGTAATTAGAGCCACTATATTGACGACGAACCCTTATTAAGCTGCGTACCAATTATTGGCTAGAATGACGCCAAAATATCTGACTCAAACTAGGTTTTATAACCCATCGAAATGGAATCACTACACTAAAAAGTCTTCAGTAGATTGTCTTGCTGATTTTATTTGCACCTTAAGCTCAATATGTCCCATAAGACAGTTGCTGTTGATATGATAACGAAGCCCGTGTTAATTAAATAAGCCAAAGTGAATGTTAGATTTTTCAGCGATGGATTTTGAAATAATAATAATAAACTAGAACTCATCCAGCAGACGATAGTGAGCATCCCAGGCAGCAGTAAGCAACCCAGATTCTAGATCTCATTTATTTCGGTGTGTGTAGGGGGTGGGGGGTCTGGCATCAGGCTAGAATTTATCACACAAGGGACTACGATAGCAAGGCATCAACCGATTACGCCGACACCCACTATATTCACGTTTACAAGATTGTGCTCAAAACTGTGTGCATTGACGCATCTATAGACAGTACCAACTGAACCATGATGAGTGAATATCTCAGCTGTTAAAATAATCACACTGGTCTTGGCAAGCCTAATTAAGTACATGAACGTTGCCCACTTGAAAGCTTTGGTTTCTTTCATATTTACTCTTTTTTCGAGAACTGCAAGGTCACCGGCTTCCATGGTATTTTAAATTAACCCAACTTTTGCTCCTGGATTCACCTGCTTCCTACTTTCCCATACTTTGTGGAACCATTTCCTCTCAATGTAAAACACAAGTCGACCGTTCATCTGAGAGATGCAAGGAACCTAGGAATTCATGCCCAGCCACTACAAAGAGAACTGGCGTGTAGGCTTGACAAATGGGTAAATTTTCTTTCACTGCATCTACTCGGTGTTTTGCTAGGATGTAACGGGAATAAATTTCAACTAGTCACATAATCAACCTGAATTGGAATGACGGTTCAAAGCATACGATCAACGCGCCTCGCCACTCTTGAAGATCTATAATCTAGGATGCAAGAAAAAAGGATTTGCTAGACTGCAACTAGTAGATGAACGTTTAAAGTGTCGTCGAATGGTGAATCCCCGTTTTTCGATGCAAACAAAGAGATGACAAGCCTGTGTGAATTATTTTTGTGCTTTGTTTAAGTCGGTAGAGACTACAGGATGAGAACTTATCCGCTGAACGGAATCTTCCACCAGCAGTGGGGCCGAAATGGAAGTCCGGACTTGACAGAATCGGAACTTACATGAAATGGTTTGTTAAAGGCGTCTAACGCCTAACACCTACAACTAATTAGCAAAGCGTCTTAAGAGTAAATTACCAGTAGACTGTGTGTGTGCCTCTGTGCAAGTTCAAGCAAGTAGTACAAACTATCCAATCGGGCACCGATGCCCCACGATTACTGACGAAACGTTTTCAAGGTACTTGCCAGTTTCGGCGAGCAGAGCAACAACAACTTGGTCAACTGCCAGTAAACGCACATGGGATACAACATTTCTATGCATTTTCAGTTATTTCCTAATCGGTATTCGAGTCAGTTTAGATTCATTTGAGAGTTTAATGTGTTTAACTCAGATTGATCTTCATTATATGCTTCCCCAATATTTGTTTCTGTGTAATTAAATGTTTTTCCACAGGAAACAAAATATTAATTGGTGTTTCAAATCAACTTCTACTCGAAGTGGGAAATCTCACTATAGCCCACTTGATTAGCGTTGCGCTCTAACAGACGCAATAATTTCTGGTCGAGCATTTCATCCTCTATTGAACGGCATGTCATTAGGATAAGTCTTAAAAATGAAGATCAATACGAACATTTTCCCTTCAGGTAAACAGCATTTGGGATGTGACGTTTGGCATCCAAGCTGGCCTATTGGTCCTCGAACCCTGGACGTGACTTCAAAACTTTGAGAGGATCATATCAGTGGAAGGTTAATAAGATAGTTATTTTGAGGACATGTTCACAACGTTTGTCTTGTTGCGCAGTATTCACCGAACAAAATTTTGCACGGTAGCCTGCATCCACCAGACCAGCTGTTAGCGAAACATATGCATTAGGTCAAGTGAAGTCCAAAGGCCAAGTGAGTAAAATCTATGGTCTTGATTTTCTGCAATCAAGTTAGAGCGATTACCCTTATTCCGTTCCAGGCACATCTACTATATGTAAATGTTTACGTGTGCAGTGAAAAAAGTGTGTATCTGTGTCTCAAGCATGGTGTTTATCCTGTTATGTTTTATTGAAAACTATTATCCACACTTCCCAAACTTGTTTCGTGGTTCTAGTTAGCGAACTTGTGTCGCAACAGATTAAATGAAAGCCTACCTGGTTGGTGTAGCGTTTTGTTCTGGTCAAGATAAACCCGACTGCATGGTAGCTAATTACGAAACCGATGCATCCAACTTCAGCAAGGATAATATCGCATCTCAATGGTTCGTATGTATTTACACATGTTTAAACAATCTTGACAAAAAAACACAAAAATCACAGGGCCATCTGAGGTGGTGAATGCCTGACTTGGAAATTCTGTCAAGTGGTACCTAGACGTGAGAATATGCTATGCACCACCCAAGCCACCATAACTGTACTGCAAACACGACTTTGGCTATCCCACAAGTGACAGCGACTAGAGCGGAGCAGACAAAGAAAATGATGATACCAAGATTGATAAACGAACAGGTGAGCTGAACGTTTGTTTGATACTGTGGTAGCAAGAAACTACTTGTTACAACAATGGCACCCATAGAAGACCATCTGTGTCTTTTTCGGTTTAATGGAGGCTGCACCAGCAGGAACAAAGTGTGCATCACCATGAGGTCAAGATATCCATTCGATATTTCTATTCAAACTTTCATGCCGGATAGGCAGAACTGAAAACTTTCATAGGTGTATGGTACAGGAAAATTCCTATGTGACTGAGAAGTTAGCTCCTATCTTTCTCATCATCGATAGCAGTACGCTAGTAATAAGTGCTGGTGCCCAACTGCTGTACGAACTAGCAAAAGGAGAAAAGAAGAAGGAAGGGCAGGGACTTATTACAAACAGCCTCAGGTCTTTATGGAAAACGAACAATAACAAGATACCTGCACATTGGAAAGCCTGCAACGAAATAAACTCATTTGAGAATCATGTCGAAGTAAGAGGCTATCAACCTCACTCGGCATAAGCCCACCGTTTAACTCTGGACGAATTTTAGCATGGCAGTCTGTTTGGGAAATGACGGCATACTCGCCACTGGGAACGACTGAGTACCATGTGTTGTATATTTTCTAACCGTGTGCAGGAAGTCACAACCAGGGGGAAGCAAATATTCCACAGCACTCACTTTGACGCCAGGCGTTTTCATTTCGTTTCGTCAAGTCATGACCTGCCCCCGCGGGCATTTAAAGTTGGAAGCAGAGCCTCCTCTTGGTAGGCGGCAGTTGGGTAGTTGTACGTGTCCCAACCTACTTAAACTCATCGGTTTTACTTGCTGTTCTGGTGATTATATATATATATATATATACATATATATTATATTTTACACTATACTGAGAGCATGTTACAACCAGCTAAATTTCGCTGTCTAGCCCAGTTATGCCGCGGTCATGAACGGATATTACATTTTGTACCAGGAGGTGAAAGCAGTCGCTAATGAATAGTAATGCTTTGTTGTGAATGCCGTCTTCCGATAATGCGGTTTGTATCAGAGAGTTATCTAGATTTTGGGGTCCGATGATGGTGCATAATGCAAAATAGGGTTTTCTTGGTAATGAGACCTATCCCACCAAAACTTTGATATTCTTACATGGAGAAACATTTTCCGCCTGATATTTAATCTGTAGTTTACTTATTCAGATCTCTTAAATTTTTCAATCTGAATAAAAGTTTCGATTAGAACAACTTCATCGAATAGCAGCTGGAAATTTGTGTCATTGGGAAGCACTTGGTTACTAAATGAGTGCACCTCTTCCTGGTGTACCAACAAATGATGCAAAATTTAATATAACGATGAATTTTTTAAGCAAATGTTTTCAAAAACCAACAAACTTCAGTTGCGCTACAATCGGGAACTGTAACGTTATTCTTAAGGGCGGCGGACAGCCCCATTACGACCAGCACGTGCAAGAAAGCGCAGTTATTGCACTAAATACAAACCATTCTTTTCTGCCGACCTATCGGTGCAGTTTGTAAATGACTAGCTGCACTTCTTGTTCGTACAAATCAAGTCCTTAAAACACAAACCTGCACAACTGTAATCCTCCTGACTAGAATTTTACACACAACAGTCCTCACGATGATTTGTAAAAAGAACAAAAGTGTCTGCTATTCTGGTTTAAGTTGGACTGCCGGACGGAACCCGATAGAATATTCCTCGGGTTTCCTATCACTGTATTAGCTGGCATATACCAAAGCATACGAGGAGGAGAGAGTTCACTTGAATTCTGCCTAGAAGTGGTCTTACTTCCACATAACCGTCGTGCCTAAAAGTTGTGGCAGTTTCCAGAAAAGGCACTTCATCAAAGTGTTTAAAAATGAGACAATTAGTAGAGAGTACTATATATTTCCCTATTTTATCAAACTACAGAATTGTGCTGCCTTGTGCGTTGTTTGAATGCATTTCAGAGCCAACTACCCACTAAGCTGAGGAGCTTTCAGTTCATTTGTATGCTGTCCAGCTTCGGAAAATAAGCAAATTATCGGTACTGAGTGGTTAATGGGATTGTGAGGCATATAAACATTCGAACGTAGCGAAGTATACTCATTTGCAAACCAATTTGTTTTTGAAGGGGGACTCACCTGGGACCCAGCTGAATCTCTCGTTTATGATGTTTTTAAGCAGCCGAATGTGCTGCACCAGGCCGCCTCATGTTGCAGTTGGTACAATATCCGAGATATCGCGATACATGTATAGACGTAAGACACTACTCATGAGGTTGCTGTGCAAGAGTTTCCAGCAACCTTATGGGTAGTGTATTACGTCAAAATATTCGAACGCTTAATAGTGCCACTCATTGCCAATAGGATGGGCTACTCCCACAGGAGAATGCCGCATTTCACATGTCCCTCATACTTGAACAATGGCTTCTCTTCCGTCTCGTAAGGATTTTGGACTGGAAAAGTTATGGTCTTGATCTAAATTCGAATCCACAGCGATGGTTCATGCGGCAAATATGCAAACGTGCAAACATATAGGACACAAAAAGTGAGGCAAAAGCTGTCCCGAAATGGGAATCGTGTGGCTCGGTCAAACGGCATTACCACATTCATTGAAGTCACAACAAAGTGAAAAGACGGAAAAATACCAGAGAAATCTCTTTCGATGAGACTCCGCCACACAGAAATTCTGTTGCACCAATTTTTCAATTCTGGTTTTGTAACCCTGTCCATCATAGTAATATCTCTGCTAATTTTCGACTTGATTTGTGGCCCTATTTGTCACGTGCTGACCACAAATCATTCAAGACTTCCGGTGATAGAGTAATGGTGAAAAGCACTAATAATCCTAAAATTTCGTCACGAGGTTTAGTTGTAAAACTCAACTCGATTTTGCTCATCTATTTAACCACTAGGAAGATTTTATCCGCTCCGAACCCCATAGTTCAGTTACTAGTGGACTGTGTGACCTAATTGGTGACTGCCGTTCACGAATCTTACCTGTAACCGTTAGTACCATTTCAGGATATCACTGAATCCGCCGATCCACTATTCAGTATCCCATAAGATAACATAACCTGCTCACCTGGCTCCACCGCGCAAATGTATGTCACTTTTCATCTGGGTGCAATTTTTAAACTGTCAGCCTCACAGCAATCGGTGTACAGAAAGAATCTTTCGGCTTTAAGGCACGGCTTGTATGGCCAGATTGAGCCACTTATTTGCTAATTTGCATAAATGTAACGATAACTTCCTGCAGTGCTTGGGAACGAATTTACAGAAACTGGCTGGAAAACCTCTTGTAAATGACTTTGGTTGGGCTTACGTTTTCCTATTAGATCAGCCACTAACTCTAATGTCTCTGACGAAAGAAAAGGCCTCTCCCGACCTTCAGGACCGTCATTTTTTCATGTCAGTAGCACAGCTAGATATTCACAAGATGTTTTCTGAGTTCTATGCTTTTGAAATCAAAACTGTTTCCGCGATGCTGGCAAAAGACAAGAGCTAAACACCTTCAGCCTGAATTACGCCCATAAAACACGATGACAGCACATTAACTCCTGGGCAATACCAACGAGTCAGCGCTTTTCTGAATGGAAGGAACAAGGAAGTATATTTATGTGGAAACCAGTGGGTAGAATAGTGATGGTAAGAATAGACACATCTCCCTGCACAATGCAAAGTTTTATACTCAGGCTGGCTGTAGACCGTCATGCCAGGTAGACCACAAATTTCCTCCAGATTCGTGGTTCACGAAACCCCTATAGTATCAGCGGGCAAACGCAGGGTGACAAGACGATCAACTGAGATGCTTTCACTTAACCAATAGTCGAATGAATAACCAGTTGCCACATGGATAAATACGTAAGCCATCTTGAATGAAAACCAGACGCATTCATTCAGTCAGCCTCAAGATTTTCTATCAGTTTCCCACTGATATTTCCTCTTGTCAGTGAAGGCAACCTATGCTGAAAAGCTGAGAACTACTGTGCAGCTGTTCATCCTTATTGGGAATCGTCAGCAGTGCGTATCTCACAAAACTCCAAGGGCTTTCGAACTCGCGACCTCCCGCTTAGTAGCTTGAACAATTAACCGTTCGGCCACCAGCGGTTGTTCAGCAATGTGATTAACCTGCACTTTTCTTCAAGTTGCCATTAACGGCTATTTAGTCTAGAACCTTTTCCCCCGGATATTTGCTAAAGCGCACCCGACTCAAGTGCCATAAATATGCTATAATGTTCAGACTGAGCGAATGCGACCCTTTTTCACCCAAAACCGCCTGTATGTGTGTTTGTATCAACTCGTCATCCAATCACTCAAGATTTCTCTCCACAGTGATGATTCAGTAACATCTCTCTTGACCGTCTGGTTAACGAGTATCTGCCCGGCAGCATAATGACGGGTCGTCCTAAAAATGGTGACCGCCAGACGTCGAGTTTGAAGCTTTTTCACCCATTTAGGACGAAACTCTGTTTTGAGCATCACTACAAGATTGACAGTTTTTTCCAGGGATGTACTTTTATTGCTGGGCTGTCAATAGTTTTCAGCAACACGGCGAAAACATTTTATGTTTAGAATACAGATGAGTGTATTCGTCGAAATCAGTCCAATTTGGGTTAAAAAAAAAAAAAAAGATAAAAGAAAAAAAGGGAAATAAACAAAAAAAAAAAACCCAAAAAAAGAAAAACCGGTCGTGGGCTATCAAAGTGTTTTCAGCAACCTTGTGAGTAGTTTCCTTTATGATTAACGCCCATAGAGTGTCTCCATTCTCCTAAAGGCAGATTTATGGGGCTTCGCACATTATACAGGCACAATGCATTTACTGAGCAGTTATACCATATTTTATCTGGTGGAGAATATAGGAAAGAGTAACAACCATTTAGGGTTTTTCCTAGTTTAACTTATTAACAAGAGCACTGATATCCAGAGGAACCTGAAGCCAGGTCAACCAGATGTAAAGCTGGTTTTTCTACCTAATTGAATACTTTGTTTATAAAATATGTAAAATGTACAGATTCTAAAAAAATTACGAGAGTCTTGCCCTACACTGTTACGGTTTACTGTACACATAAATCTTCATGCACATATTGTCTTTGTTCACGAATCGGCCCAATAAAATAACCCCAGTCTGAATAGTCAGTCCCGTTTAGTCACACACCTGCGCAAAATTCATCGTTACCGGTCCACTTGGCTGGCAACAATCAACTAACTTTTGTTGAAATGTTGTGCACATCCATACTTTCACCTAGCCATATTAGACACAGCCTCAGTCATCCTCCATTCTGGCGATCTTCTGCACTCGTATTCACGATAATATCATGACGCTTAGTGGAGCACGAACACACCTGTCAAGTGTAGGACAGGTGTGAAAGGGGAAAACGTAAGCACGCAATCATGATGATATACAAACTGTCAAAATTGACGGCCCTACTGGATCTAGGAAGGATCATGACTGGGCAGTTCACGACTGCGATTAGGCTCGGTCATCACCAGGCATGGCATTGTGGACACGTGATGATATGATAGCGCACGTCTTGAATTGATGTCCGATCGATGAGACAAAATGTATTGTCTTTCATCAGGACAGTTCGACAACAGGGACTGGTGCATTTTACTGATTCTAAAGAGGTGGTCGATGGCAGAATGATGGGTTAATTCAGCGCAAAGCATAATCAGTTTATCCACTTCAAGACTGTTTCTCAGATTGGAAATCTGAGGACTTCGCATAGTCTGATGAGATCTCAGGGAAGAGCTGGATCCAAAGTTCGTCAAAAACCCACACAGCGTTATGCAACCCAACCATGGTAGTGTAGGTAGCCGATAGCTGATCGGTGACAGCTCTCACTGACCCAAGAGACTGCTGACGAGCTGCGATTGGAGAGGTGATCTATACACCTCATTAAACCCAAATCGGATTTAGTTCAGCTACCTTCCAGGTAATACTTGAGCCTTAAACTTCAACTATACTGCTGAACAGTGACCAGCAAGACAAGAATGCTTTAAATTCCAGGATGAAGCACCTGACGAGGAGGTGATTACCACGTTGGGGCATATAAACTTAAGCTAATGGAAGCTGACAATCGTGGGAAGTCGTACAAGATAAGTTAACGCTTTTCCACAATGAAGCATTTGCAGAATCTGTCGGCAGTAAACCGACAGGTGAAAAGAGTTCTCAAAATGGACGATACCTAGGTATTTCTTCCAAGGAAGACAAAGATCATATCTGCTGGCTGCCTTTCCGGCGAGTGACTAGCTGTCCAAAGTAACAGAAATAACTGCACTACGTTTCCATATTATTCTGCTTTTGGAAGAAAATCTGAGCTCACAAAAAGGTTTCAACTTTGGAATTTCCGACATGAAATTTGGGGTTGTTCGAGTGTCGTCCTTTCGTTCACCTCCAGTGGTCTTGAGTTCTTCCTTTAAGGTTTGTCAACACATCTTTCATCCTGTATACTGACTTTCGCCCGAGGGATATCAGTCATTAAGTAGGTGTTTAGTTCACACAAAACGCCCACTGATTTCCCTGACAATCCTTTTTCGTTTGTTTAGTAAGTAAACGCGTGTTGAATAGCCTGGAAAGTTCAGGTGACCTCATGTAGCATCCTCAGTAACCCAGCTGGTACTGAGTCCTCAGGCGGGTGAACTTTCTATGGTCCAGGTTTACTCCTAGACATGTTCCATCGCTCATTTTGCATGAACTGAGTTCCTATTTGTACATAACCTATCGACACTATACGACGAATAGCGAGCCATTTTTAGCACTAGGCTTGGTGACATGAAAGAGCCAACAGAATGTACGACTATGGGCTTGAGTATTTTAAGCTGTATGGGTTTCATTTCGGATAGTAATCGGAATTTAGTTAGCATACAATCAAATTTCAATTTGACGGAAATCATTCCGTTCACATTCACACCACTCTCTTCCTCCTGTTCTGGCGTAATTATTCTGGTGAGCCCACACCAAAGGGGAACACTGGACTCGAGCTTCGATCATATTAGAGCTTATCAGCAGTGACCGTGCCGGGATTTGAACTCCGGACATCTGACATGCGAGGCGAGTGTGTTACCACTACCCCACCAACACACGTTGGACGGGTCTGAATTTTCACGTCTGAACAGGCGAACGTGTTCACACTTGAGCGATGTGATTTGTGTGCCCTTTCTTTGTAACAAGCTTGACAACTACGCACCCCACATAGCTAAAAATCTGAATCGATTAGACGGAAATACCTTGCCTTCTATGTAGATCAGGGCAACTTGATTAATAAGTCCATATGCTTGAAATCAAAAGGACCGCGTTTGGGTCTACGAAAAATCATAAACTTGACTGATGGACTGTCACAGCTAATTCACAAGGATTAAGATGATGCTGGACACTTTCGGAACGGCTGGCATCTAAGTTCAATATCACAATTACAAACAAAGCGACTAATCAGTGAAGAGCTTTCCACCTTCAAGCGGTCTTTGTTAAAACTTGGACAAATGAAATTAGTACATGGTGTTGGAAAATCACCGGAGGAATAGACAGGTTGATCAATCTTCCATATTCAAAAAAACGGTGTACGCATCAGACATGTTAAAATGTTAGGTTGGTAGTCAGCAACTTGTGTAGAATCGCCCAATGCTTTGTTCTCTTCAAATTATCAGGAATTGAATCGATAAGCAGATCTAAATAATCCTAACACCCCTGTTTCCAACCGATGCCTATGTCTCTTTTTTCATTTCATTCAGCCAGACGAACGTCTCCACAGGCGATTGAATTGTAGAACCGATGCGCTTGTTTGACAGGTTGACCTTGGATACAAACTTGCGCTCTAGCACATTTTCGAGGTACAGCTTGAAAATTTCAGTTTTTACCTATCGCTTGGAAATGGGCCGGTACTACGTACAAAACACGTCACACATCTAGAATAAAATAAGCGGCACAAGTTTGGGTGCATTTGCACGAGCTGCGGTATACACGGGAAATTGATGTATTTTTCAAGGTCGAAATCATAAGTAAACTTTTTATCAATAGTTTTCTTGTGTACAAAACATTCATTTTCCAAGGTTTGATCAGTTAACATCATCATAAAAACGGAAAAACGTAAACCACAAAGACTCGACCATTTACCAGCATTCTAATAGTTAAGTGTAGGGAAATAAACTGTCGTCAGTTACTTGTCTAACCAGCAAAAGGTTTTGTGACCACCATTTCGAATAATGTGTTCACTCTCCCCGGAAAATTCATTTGTCTGCTCATTCAGCAGTCATCCTACCAGTCGATATCAACAGAGAACTAGGGCAGCTCAAACACACTGGTCGTCCTGGTTCTGTTCGTTTTGAACGGACGCAGTGCCCACATTCTTTTTTACCTGCTGGTTTGTTTAGTTTATGTTTGTCCACAAGTCATCCAGATAGCTAGCAGTTAGTTCGCATGATTTCTGCTACACGAAATTCTACCCCACCACACACTTCCTGTCTAGTATGAGATATTGTTGCAAAGAATGGAGACAATGTTGGATTTCAACGACATGTCACAGTCTGTTTATCAAAGCTGTGGTGCCCTGTTTAACGCTTTTGAGGTGTGGTTTGAAAGCCGCTGCTTCCGAGCTGGAAAAGCAACGTGTAGTATTCTGGGTGAAGTTCCGGGCCTATATAGGTGTCCCTGCAGGTCTTGATAGAGTACATTTGCCTTTTGACAACCCTTTGACAATGAGACATACCATGATACTCTGAAAACCTTGAACGATTGTTTCATTGAACGCTCACAGTATAAAGCACAACATACGTACCAGTATTCCCTGTTTCTTAAGAAGAGTGGGAGGCATCAAAATATTATCTAGGTTCTCTTCTTTTCCATGTATACTAGAATACCACCTTCACGGACATTATGGGCCGTGTCAACTGGGCCTAAGACCTTATTACCGGTGCCCGTAGTTTGGTTCTCAGACCTTCTGCGGACTTCAGATTGACTCCCATATCGTTAGGACTAGACTGTATAGGAACCGTTAACCTGAGTGTACAAAATTTTTGTACGTTCTCTTGAACTCACTTGTTTTTATTCCATTCGTGATTATGTGCAAATAAGTAGGTACGACATTTTTTCAAGAGTCCTTATTAGCTCGAGAAATTTGAATCAGTTTTCAGCAGGGTGAGACGGCTCTCAATGTGTTGTGTAAGTTCACTGAATCTGTTCCGGCTGTTTCCAATCTGATCACCTGTTGTCTAGGTTTCTCCCGGTTTGAAAGAAAACAACTGCATTGATTGCTTAACCCCTTAAATTGCAGTGGTTCAAACAGTGCCATGTTTATTAGCTTGTGAAATGGTTTGCACCAGGTTTTTGCTCAATACGTTTTACCTGTTTCTGATCCCTCCTCCACACTGTTTTGCCAAGATTTATTCGAGTGACTAAGGCCAGCTCAGAATTCAGACGAATGCTGGGCCAATAAATATTGAAAATCGCTCAGCTGTAATACCCTTTGTGTGTTCAGCTGCTGTGCCATCCGAACGAGACACTAAGGCGGAGATACTACCAGGTAGTTCAAGCCTAGGCAGAAGTAGTCGGGATGCCGGGGTTGGGTTCGAAACACGGACCGTCCAGGCAGTAATTTTGCGCCCTAACTACGAGGCTTTCTCGAGTTCTTTCAGCCAATAAAAATGCTTAACGAAATACTATCATAATCTACTGGGCGCGCATTCTTCAAAAACCATAACCTGGTTGTGTTCGACCTTGACCCTCACCTCTTCTGGCGAAATCGGTTTTTCTCGCTTTCGTTTACATTCTTTCTCACTGTACTCTTACTGTGGATTTCTCAACCCATCACATGGGACGCCCATAACTTGGCATGACCTATCTCAACTGGAAGTCTGACATGATGCATCCATCGGGTAACCTGGCAAACGTGAATCATCACGGTACTTTGAATTTAGTGATCTTTCAGCGATCTTAACAAATAAGTTCATGCATCTCATTATGGTGAACAAACTGTTCTTGTTTCCTAGGTGATTAAATCGTGGTTCGGACATTTTTGTAATCCGTTAGAATAATGCCACCGTGCACGTCACAAGGAGCTTTGTTTTTAGGTGGAAATCCTCGGCTTGGCACGCTATGAGGGACGTTTCTGCAAATCCGTGTTGGGAACGCACTGACGACTGATGTTCTCTGTCACTGCTGAGGATAGTGACTTATGAAAACATCACAGACGGACCAAACCGGTCGATTTCTAACTGACTTCGTATACGGATATGCCAGTCTACGGTGGCTGAGCTGCTAGACATTTGCATATAGGTGGTCGAAAAAAATTGAAATCGCTCAACTGCACATGCTTTCGGTGCCTATCTGCCATGCCACACGAAGGACGCACGAGGGCTGGGATACTGCCAGGTTACCCAAGCTTAGACAGGGAAAGTCGAGAGGCAGGGGTCGGGTTCGAATCACGGACCTTCCGGTCAGTAAATTCGCGCTCCAACCACTGAGCCATCTAGCCCACACAGGTGGTGAAAGACAGGCAGTCTGCATCAGGGCTAATGGTTGACGTTGAAACAAACTTGACAGAACGCTATTAAGATGGAAACACGCAGAGGTCATCTAGGTACAAATATCCTACCGGAACACAATGGTATATGCATAATCGCCAGCACTCGTCCTTTCCTGTCAACTTGTTGGTTTCATCCGTCAATGTCTTCAAGTTCAATCAAACACCTCGTTTTGTTTAAACGCTTTCGTGTAGCCATCCTGTCAAATGGATGTCCATCACCTTGTCATTTGTTTGAGAATTGATAATAAAAATGTAAACAAGTGGTGGAATGAGTAATGGATAGTCACTTCAACATACGCCAACGGTGCTAGACTGTGAGTTAAATAAATACTATTAGGCGAAGGAAACGCACCTTAGATAACTCGGTGAAAGAGAATGTGTACCCTAATTAGGGGTCATTCGGCTCTTGCGTCCATATGTTGAGTAGGTCCACGTGTCTCTGGTTGCGCTTGAGTCTTTTCCGATAACCTGTTTGCTTTCGAGTGTTGTGGTCGTTGGTTTGTTCAACGAGCTGGGTAATTTGATTGCATGCGCTTCATCACCAATCAAAGACACACCATCAGCGAGTTGTTAGGTAGAGCAGTGGAGCGTAGCGATGGGTCAGTGGTTGTGCGTTGGGTAGTGTTGAGTGTTGTGAAACGCCGCGCCTCAAAAACCCCCAAGCCCGTGAGGACAAAACTTCCGTAGACTGCTCAGTAGAATATCAGGTTGTCATTCGATTTGAAACCGAAATTACGAATCTTACTAAGTCAGTTACTTCCGCCTTTTTATTTACTCTGATCAACAAATTAAGCGACCGGAAAAATGGATTCTTCCATGCCCATTAGAGCCAAATATTGTAGAAGGGCAGGGAAGTAACTCCTCACAGTGAAAATATTGTCAGAGCTTCATTGGTGGGACCAGCAAATTGAGCCGCTCAAAACAAGTTAAAAGAAATCAAGACAATCACGACAAAAATTTGACATCATGCAATTTTCGCTCCACTTCCTACCGAACAATTAAGGAAAGGTTTTGCTTTTTTTCACAGAGCAACTCAGACGTAATGCGATAAGTAGGAAGCAAATTGGGAGGTATCTGAAAATTCCTCTTACGATCGGACATAGACAAATAGGCGTGAATTGCGTTGAACGTGCTCCACAAAAAGAAGAGTCGGTAGTTGATAATGTGAGGAGGTTTTGGAAGTTTTCAGTGAAGACTTCTTCATTAAGTGCAGCCAGTCTATGCTGAAAAGCCGAGAAGAACAATACAGTTGCTTCATCCCTAATGGGAACAGAGACAATTATACTACAGACCAACAATCGTGTTCTTCCTCGACTTTGAAGGTGGCCTTGAATCTGCTGAGAAATTTGCTCTATCAAACATTCTTGGCCAGAGGAGAATGACCTTGAAGGTTGTAAACGTTTTGTGTGCCTTTTATTCCCATACGTTTGGTGTGGTTAGGGTTACAATGGATTGTTCAGAAGTTTTCTGACAGATAGCAAAGTTCGTTGGGTTTTTTTGTCTTTCTCCATTTTTGTCCATTTCTGTCATTGACGTCATGATGAAGCGCATAATCCAAGAGGTCGTGAATTTAGGTACCTAAATCACCTCCGGAGAGAGATCAACGGATTTGAATTATGTGGACGACATAGTTTTGTTGTTTGATGATTATTTGTGTGCGCAAAATAATTTAGCCAAAATCTCGGAGGTGATCCTGTGTTTTGGCATGCTTTTTGTACCTTAAAAGTACTGAGTATTACCTCAAAATTTTTCATTCCCTTGTGCTTCTCTGGAACTTCAGAATGATTAGCTTGAGATTTATATCATCAGCTTGCGTCATTTGTGGCATCAGAACAGAATTTCATGGAAGCTGAAGTGCTGTGATTACAAGGAATTTGTATGAGTTTTCTGGCTGTGAGACTGTCCCCCCAATCCCAAGCTTTTAAGCATCTTAAGGTGTTTAATCATCGGTGTCTCCGTAGCATAGCAGGAGTAAGATTGCTGCAGCAAGTTTACAACTAAGTTGTGGGTAGCTGGGTACTTGGTGGTGAACCAGAATCGCTTCAGTTTGAGGTAGTTGGGGCATGTACTACCTATGCTCAACCCTCATCTACCGAAGGAAGCATTCCTTTCTGTTCAAAGCAGCTTTTGGTGAAAGATCCACTGGGGACAGACCATGACATTGCAGAATGAAACGAAGTCGGTTACCGTAAAACTGAACACTGTGGGATCTTTGCACCTCCCTGGTTGGGGCTCAGGTGGTTCTACTTGCAGGTGGTTACAAACTCTGCAAGTCATGGCACACAAGCAACCAGAGCGGGGTGAATGGTGTCATCCTATGGCCGGGCTGCGTAACTAAAGTTCGCGTTCTATTGTGCTTTGGGGTAAGGTCGGGTGGGGTTCCCAAATGATGACGTTCTGATCCCGCTGATGGCGCCTTACTCCAACATAATGCTCAGGTATGCTTATTTTATTGCTGCCAAAAAGTTGTGGGCAACATATCCTTGATCGTTTCCCTTAAAGAAATGAGGCTTTTTCTAATTAAGTTCGTACCTTTTTCTTTCTTTTCAAACTTTACTAAGGCTTTTTTCCTTATGGTTGTATGACAGTTAAGCACCAGTATGTATTGCTGGTTTGTGGCTGTTAATGATGTTGTTACTGATGATGACGATGATGATTTTGAACATCCCACGAAACTCAATGGAGTTTCTAACTTGTGAGCTCCTGGCTAAGTGTTTATATGAGTGATCAAACTCCCCATCGAAAAGTTGGTAGTTTTGGAGAACCAATTCAGCCAATAAGCTGACTGAATGTAAACCACAAAACGGGTGTTCGTTATTTCCACACCAAGCAGTACAGAGACAACCCCTGGATTGGAAAGTGAGCCGCTGAATCCGAAAGTGGTCCTGGATGGCTACTAAAATACTGGTAAATACCGTAGTAAGGTGTATAGCAGTGTTACCATCAAAAATTTCTACTTGACAGTGTTTATCTCTAAATTCTCATTATTTTGTAACCAGGCCTCCACAGGGCTAAAATAACAGAGTAGCGCCTTGCCAAGCTGCATATACTGTATTTAAGTAGCGCGTCCACAAATTTTTCCATAAAAGGAAATCAAAATGAGAGTATTTGTCAAAAGCTGTCCAATTTGTGTTCAAGGTTGACGAAAACTCTGGGACTGCGCCTATGAGGTAAGCTCCCGGAAGGGCGAAACCAGTCGTGAACTGTCGAAGAGCTTTCAGCACCCTTGTGACTTTATTAAAACTAATCTAGTTTGCCTTTTATTACTTAGGTGTGATTTGTTACAAACTAGCAGCCGTCTGTTCTTTTCTCAAAACTGAAACGTACTGTTGTGAGGGGGCAAAAAGATGCGAAAACTCGGTATGCTCCACTAACGGATAGTGACAGGAAGATGCAGAAATTTCGGATACGGAGCAGCAGTTCGGTTGAACATTTCAATCGGAATAATCCATTCAAACGTTACAATCGATGTATTTTCGTCATTAATTGGTATTTCGCATTCCAGTCTTATGATCTTTCTGGAACAGTTGCGTTGAAACGCAAAGAGTTGATGCGACAATTGAGTCCTGTTTGTTGATCCAAAATGTGACCATTCAGCTTATGACCTATGGGAGTTACACTTCTGTCTAGGAAATTTTTGGCATTTTCCGTTTGTGCTGCAAAGCTGTAATGCTCAAGAGAGTTTTGTGACCGAGATTTTAGGTTGCCAATTGCCTTCCCAAATGAAAACTGCTGTCACAGGTGACAGCAGCTGGTTGTAATGTGGTTTACCGTTTGAAGAACAATACCAAGGCGGCATACGTACAGTGTTGTGTGATAAAAAACAAACCCAGGTGAAACGTGACAAAAGTTCCTCTTGATGCATGCAACAGTATCGATGATGCTTTTGTTCGAAGATCGAACAATGTGTATAGCGGAACGTAACTAGCCTACTCAAAAGCACTTAAAGAAATATCCTTCACCATGTCCGTTGGCCATACCGTCAGCAATCGGCTGCATGAATTTTGTAAGTACAAGATTTGGTCTTTTTACCAGTGAGAAATAGGTAGTTGGTGTAAGGAGCTGGTGACACCAACTGCATAAGCACGTAACTGCCGGAATACTCTGAATTATATGATTGTTTGAAAACTTTGACGCTGGTAAAGCGAAGAATAACCTCGATGATGACATCACCCAAACACATGTACAACGCGAGGTTGATTCGGCATGCAACTCAACCTGGTTTTCTTCGACATAACGCGCTAGATTACCGGCTTCTTAATTAGAAACTGGGAGGTCAACTCAAATGTGTCCAATTTAGTGTTCTACTGAAAAGTTACTATAGTGAACTACAGGCGACCGCGTTCTTTTGAGCCACGCGCAAGGTGAAACCGAAAGTGGGTAGACCGTGCGTTTTTTCCAACACAAAAAAAGAGCATATTTTACCTGGAGAGTTCGCTTCATGGTGGCTAACGGTGAGTATTGTAGCTTTCTATGCTGTGCTTGCTAATAACGGCAATTTTTAACCTGCGGTACACTTTTGTTGCATCGTTGCCGCACGACTCCAATGAAGCACAACAGCTTAGTTACTGACAGATAACATAATCCTAGAACAGAATAATCGAAAAGGCATGATTATTTTTGAATTACGGAACTCTCGGACAGTAGTTTTGTCTTAACGGCTGATCTAGCCCCAGCCCATCAACCAGTAATGAAGATTGTGTAGGTTTCAGTCACTATGTTTCCCGTAATGCATATTTGTCCTTGAGTTAGGTGATATCCTGATGCCATTTATCATTTACGGATGTTGTGACCAACGACGAAGCAGCGTGTGAAACTACCTGATTTTATAACAAAATTAGTGACTGGTATTGCTACCAATTAGAGTAAACAGGCATCCCAGTGATTCGTTTGCTACATCGCTTTAAGGATGGTTGAAGATCGCCTCTATCCAGAAAAACTCCAAAACACTGGACACTAATGAGTTCCTCGAACAGTGATCCGTCAGCTATTGTGGCTTGATTCAACATAAGGATATTATAAGAAAATAAATCTGAAAAACAGACATATTTGCTTCAGTCAGTCGGCCTTTTCAGGAGCTATCCGACTGGAACACACCACTGCCATGGCCGGAACTTTAAAAACTTCCAGTTACCAAGCAGTTTCGATAAGATGAATCCAGCGACTCCTACTGTAAAAATCACCTTCATGTGAATAGATATATCGAAATTGATTGCGGTTCTCCTCACAGACACACAACACTGACATTGCGCGTCAGTGCGATGTTCCTTCTAAGGAGGATAGGACCAAATAAGTGAAGGAACTATATGTTGGGATTTCAAATTTTGCATTAAGGATTCAGACACAGAAGTCAAACGGCATTTTTCTTAGCTGGGCAACTACACGATACCACATCTTGAATTCACACCTGACCTGTTGTATAGACCACTTCCTGTGAAGGTCAAAACTGACCTAATCTGGCATTACTTATGAGGAACCAAACTATAAACTGATTACAAATTTCCTTTCTAACAAATCTAGCCACCATAAACAAGGCATTCTTACCACACTGTCACGCGGTTTGCGCCACAATCGAATAGCGATATATTCCATATTAACTCAGCTCCTTATGGTAACTTTTAAGCATAGTGAACCAATCCCGCTGGGGCAATTTTGTGTGTTTTATCTTCCATCACTGGTTTTTTACCTTTCGACTGATGCTGATTCACAGTACACACTGTGCAAACATGGAAATGGAAGCAAGTAAGCAAGTTTCAGGAAGCAGGACGTCGGTGCTTACGTATAAACACAACCGGACTTACTCCCAGTTGCCGTTTTAACCATGAATACACCATGCTGTATAAATTTAGTTGAGTTCGCGTGATTCGCCACAAGATGGCGAGATAGTTCAGTGGTTAGAGTGCGAATTTACTGGCCGGAAGGTCCGTGGTTCGAACCGGACGTCTGCAACTTGACTTCTCCTGTCTAAGCTTGGGCAAGCTGACAGGTTTAGTGTAACCATCTACCTGATGGTACTTAAAGCGGATATAACGGGAGAGCTTGTAGTTCTATTAAGTTAGCACAAGCAAAGTACGTGGTTTGATTCCGGAGCTCAGGTAGGAAAAAACTACGGCGTTTGCAGTGACTGTGCCTGTAATTTCTGCTTGTCTGTTAACAAGGACTCGCCGGACTATTCATTTGTACTAGCAACCACTTTTCACTGGTTTACGGTAAACAGTTTATTGGTGTTATCCTTGTGGGATCTCCACAAAAAAGACCACAAACCAACACATCCGGGAAAGTAAACCCAGTGAAAACGTAGCCGTGAAACTCGCCGACTTCAATTTCACTGCATTCCTCGCAAAAATCGCGCAAGTTAAAAGCTTAAGGAACAAACGCAGAGCAAATTTTACATTGCAGATTGTTGAATCCTTCCTAGAATTAACGGGACTACACAATATAAGTGCAGTTTGCCTGTCTTTTCTATTGCGTAAGGGGGTGGAATAGCAATTACAGTTGCCGGCTTTGGTGATTCAAGTCCACTGATTATCACCAACGAAGACTGGTCGAATTCTAAATCAGATGGAAAGCTCACATCGATAGTCGACAATTTGCAGCACTCTGAGCTCTCTTTACTTGAGGAAATCAAACATGCTGTCTGAAAAAATAGAGGTAACACGTTTGGGAATATTCTTCTGTTAGACGACTATACTTTCGATTTAAAGTGAGTGTAGCTGGTGGACTTTTGTTCGAAGATTTGGTCAAGGCCCAATAAAACAATCGTCCTGAGGCTCTAGATCTGTGGCGATACGTAGGAGCTTCTCCGCGCGACTCAATAATGGCTTCATGAATATCTGAGAAGAATCACTGTGTGATCGAAGACATTCACTGCAACCTACAGTAGAAGTAAATTGTCTATAACGAATGTTCTAAAAAAAATTGAGTCCGATTGTTAACTATCAGAAAGGATCCTATTGACACCGCTCTAAAGAATCAAAATGTTTCCGTTTTATTTGTTGCTACTAGTCTATCACTAAAACAGATGCCTCTCACATATACCCAATCCCACGTTTTATTGTCGACTCTGAAGTTCCGTTATGGCTGCACGGTCCAAAAATTCACTGTTTAGTCAAATTACTGGTCTGTTTACAACTTTTCTAGGAGTCAGACAAAGTGGAAAGCAAAGGGGAGCATGGTAGTTTGAAATTTTAACAAATTTAATGGGCGGAAGCAGGCATGACTCACAAAAGAGTATTAACAAGTAGTTCTATTTCATCCCACCCCCCGGGAGAGCAATGCGGTCTGAAGGCGCGTTTCCAACAACCACGACGGCTAAAACCACTTACCGGGTGCTTTGAACATTGGGTACATTACACAGGCTGCGTCACAGAATCTGTCGTAAACCACATTTACTTAGGTGTTGCTGGTTTTCTGGCTTCAGAATTTGGTACGTAATGTAAACAGAGGTTGTGTGACGAATGAAATAAACATATGCGAGAAAGCGGTAAGCATTGGTAAGACACAGAATCCCTTCGGGGGTGCGAATAGTATGAGTTTGTAAGGTGAGTGGACCTACTGGAATCGCTTGGTATCCTTCGAGATACAAGGAATTTATTGGAGGAGGGAAATATAGAGGTACACGACTGGTTACGACAGTTTATTTTGCCAGGGTTTGGCGATAGTTTTATAGTGATCTGTCGGCAAACCTTCCATAGTCTCTGTTCGCAGGTGTGTAATCTCTAAAATAACTTGAAATCCTGACTGTGGTAAAACATTGGAGAAACATCACTTCACTTAGAGGTTTCCTCCTCCAGGTATTCTGTAAAACAGGAACGGAAACTTACTGGCTGTCAGTCATAGGATCGAGTCATATATATCACATATACCATATAATATATATATATATATATATATATATATATATCGAATCACATGAATCATAGAGTTTGCGTCAAAATTGTGTGCACATATAGTGTAGATTGCAAGCACCCTTGTTCAAATATTTCTTGGAAAGAACCAAAGACAATCATAATGCTGTTCAGTGGCTTGTGGCGGAACGGTTAAGTGCCCAAGCACTGGTTGGATGGTCGAGGGTTCGAAACTCTCACTTTCATGAGATATACACAGCTGATGATTTCAGCATGGGTTGTCCTCACTGACAGGACGAAACCTCAACTGCGGAGATAATTTACTGATCCACAGCATTGGCTGGGTCCAACCAGTTGACGAATGAGAGGTTAAAGTTTGAAGATGGTTCGAGGCCAGAGATGATACATCTTGTCTGCCGTAACATGTCACTTCAACAGCATATGAACTAATGAACTGTGCAAAAGGCAGGAAGAGTAAGCTATTGTGCAAAGTTCAGAGAACAAATCGTGTGATGGTATCCACGTTTCAATAAAAAATCAACTAATCTTTCGCCTGTAACACTCAGTACGTAGCTGCTGAGATGCTGCCAGATTGCTCAGGCTTAGACAGGAGCGGCCGAGCTGCTAACGTGATTGAACCGACATTTGTCAACCCCTCAAAAGGTGGGATACAAGAAAAGTGGAAAAGCTCTGGCAAAATTTACCTTGATTTGTAGGAAATTATAAAATCAAACAAATATGATATTAAAAAATAAACCGGTCCACTCGTTCTATCAAATTATCAGGTTGAGGAAAAACTGGTTCCTACTGTTTCATTATGAGAGCCGGCAGAAAAAACATTCTGAAAACCGGAAAATCCACCAGAATAATAACGGCTGGCTGAATTATCGTGGATTATACTTTCAGAGTCAATAAACTTTCCAGAGGCTAATGGGTCGTTCGATACAGGATATTTTTGTTTGTTACTCATTATTACGCGTGAACCCATAGGTAAATGGGCTTATGTTCCCGAGGCACTGAAAAGACCAACAGCTAGATGGACACCAATCTCACCTCAAACGCATTCGCTTTGTCTCAGGATAGATTTGCCGAGTAGTCACATCGAGGTTCGTTCCAGTGACCGGTAATTCACTAAACAGACGTACGACACTAGCGCGCACGTGTTTGCTAACAGGTCAGAATCACTGTGCGCCGTTTACTGAGAAATTTTCACGCTTCTCAAGTCCATACGCTACACGTTATCCTCCTGAGGTTTGAAGACCTAGTTCTCGGGAGATTTAGGACGTCATAAACCTTGCCGATGTGCAATCCTCCTCTGTGGTTTGAACTGAACTAACTAACTAATAACGGCGTCATCATCACTTGCAAACTGGCCCCTCACCACATACTCGGAAATCCGAAACAAATGAACTCCTGAAACCGGCCTCCCTTCTTCTTAAACACTAAGCTGTTCAGACTAAGGCAAGTGGTAGGAAGGACGTTGCTGATTAGCTGTGGTTCGCTAAATTTCAGACCTGTAATGAACTGACTAGGAAGAAGGATATCCTGAAAATTCGGGAAACCTAGGCTAACCAGGACAAAAGACGGCTAAACTGCAGAGACGAGAATACGTGCCTTAAAAGGTTTCCTGCATTTTTATGCCAGATTTGTTGCAATTTTTGAATATCGTTGTAAAGGGAAGAGTTAGAATCAAAACCTGAACGGGATTACTAGATTTCACGCCCACCAATGACTGGTTGCTAAAATCTCAATCCAGTTACAACAATAAAGTTAACTTTTGTGCGGCGAATCGGAAGGAGCATCCGGGGATCCATTGGGTTACTAGAAAGAACTAATCAACGTATCATCCGAATAACGGTTTCGGGAAGTGATGCATACATTTTGAAGTCCAGCTGAAGTAAGCTTGGAAAGCAAACACGGCCCATTTTGTTCGACTGGACAGTACTCTTACGCTGCATAGAGTTAGGGTGAGACGTACTCAGAAGTCAGTGAATATGTCTTAATACACTCTCCTTTGAAACAGACCCCTTCTCCCTCACCGAAAGAGACTTGATTTCACCACAGCTAAGAACTTTCATTCTAGCACTCTAAGAAAGTTCTTCCGGTTTTTCTGCATAAGTTCAGCTTTGACAACGATAGGATTGGACCAAACCAGCAAGACAGCTATATTGGAAGTGAGTGGGCTTCAAAGCCTTCTGGAATGAGTGTTTCATTGCCTGATTAAAGAACTAGTGGACATAGAATTGGGGAGCAATAAATAATCATGCATATTTGATTCGAAAACCTGAGATATCCACCATGTATGATTGAAAATTTGCGGTCTGTGTTAGACGAGATGAATATGGAATCCAGATCAAACGCGCATCAATTTCAATAGCACCCGCACGCACTATCCTCTGCACCAGAATGTGATACCAAGTGAAGACGAAGTCACGAGCAAAGCCGATTAACCTAGTTTCATCGCCGTCTGGAAGCTTTTTTAACAAACTTCAACCCACATGGCTTGATGTACACCACTTGCTTATCTAAAGTTTTCGGTGAAATATCACATAGCAGTTCGAGTCGTTTCAGATGCCAACAGAGACATCGTATCGAGAGTTTGCGACATAGCACACTACAACTTGTTATTCAAACTAAGCAGCCGTGACAATGATATGCTCACAAGCATTTGCATTTCAGGCTTTTGAACGGTCAGCCAAGCAATCAACTAACAAATAGATCTTACTAATCAAAATGATCTAATTTAACTCTAAAACGGATCAAATCTCTATTTGAACCACTAAAAACTGGGGGAAATGTTCAAGATACTTAATAAGGAACGCAAGCCGGGCGTCGAGGGAGAACATTTGTCGAACCCTGTACTCGGAGCTATTCGTTGATATCACCAGTGTTCTCTGGTTGTACTTAAACTTTATTGCCTGTGGCGTGTGAATGCTGTCCAAATGAGTGACATTTATTGGTGGCCGAGCTTCGCAGTCGTCTTAGTAAGCTCAGCAAACAGGGAAACTGCCACTACCAGTATTTTAACGCGTTTCTAGAGGATGGTTGCCCTCTTGTTCGAATTTTCGCGTGAATGGTTGTGTAGAAGTGTTAATTGCCTTCAAGCGTGAATATCGTTTATAGCAGCAATGAAGATCCCACCCCCCCCCAACCCACAGTAGTCTCCCATTTGTTGCAGCGTAGCATTCGCATATACCTCATTTGTATTGGGTTAGAGTGAAATTCACTACAACCTGTTAGCTACAAGTGTCTAACAATCAATTTGGTTATCACTCCGGCATGACTTCACTTTTTAATTTAAAACTAAAGACAACAGCAAACCGCACGTTACCCATTCACAAATATCATTGGTGCACCGGACACTGAAGGTTAAAAGTCCAGATTTATCTTTATGCAGCAGCTTGTTTCATAAATGCGTACAGACAAAACCCGTCTTTAAACTGTCTTATTTCTGTTCCTCAGTCCACTTGGTGGGTGGGGGGGGGGCGCAAGTTACTGCACGTCGCTAATGAGTTTGACAGTGTTCTGGTTTGGTCGTTTCAGGCCCACCAAGTTACGGAACAATCGATATTGTGTCGTTTTCAAACTGGGCTAGATGGTAAATGACAATCGCAGGCACAGACTTCTATGGTAGCAATGTGCAAGTGCACGCATGCAAAAACCTGGGTGGTCTTGAATTTTACAAATTGGATAAATTCCTCACCGGTTAGCGTTCTTCGAGGTGATTTTAACAGAAGCAGAAAATTCGGATAAAACAGTTGAATGTATTGAAAATTTCACCGGAGAATAAATGATATGGCAAAACAGTAAGGTAAACGCGAAACGGCAGTATAGTTTGTACTACGAAGCGAATTTTTTGCCAGTACCTACTTGGCAGCAAAACTGGAACGCAATACAACTGGTGTCAGGTACTTTCGGTAGGCGCGTCTCCGCTGAAAGCTATTTTAGTCAGAATCTACATTGCCATATTTACTTTACCTAATTACTTCAGATGATAATGATCTGTAACTGGAAGCTCCGTCAGTTTTACACTAAAGAGTTCGGTACTCACAGTGCTGGTAATGCGAGGAGATTTTAATAGGGCTTTCGTCCTTTAAGTGAAGCCAGTCTATGCTGAAAAGCCGAAAAGCACTTATTGGGCGGTATCAGCAGTGCGTATTTCACAAAACTCCAGAGTGTCCCGAACCCGCGGCTTCCTGGCTTGTAGTATGGACACTTAACCTTTTGACCACGAGCGGCTGATCAGTAGTACGCTCAACTCGTACAAGATTCAGCCCCACTCACCCATCAATCACGGGGTCCAAATCACATGTGCATCGTCGATCGCCTTGACATTTGAAATTCTCAACGTTTCTTCTGTCCCTATTTGTAACCCCCACTCCACCTGTGTGTTTGGTGCGTGCATATGAACGTGCGTGCGTATGAACTGGCGTTTGTTTGTTCCAGCCACTTCACTAATTTGACCTTGAGGTCATCTGGCCATTTTGTGGCCGACCTTCTGCACATGTGACTGTCTCACGGGGAGCCTGTTTGCTCATTTGGTTTGCACCTTTATGGTCCAAGTGAACCGTTTGTTGTGAACGCGTATGTACTGTCGAGGTTTGCATATTTTGTGAATTTGTTTTACATTAATAGTACCGTATAGGAACCCAGCTCCAACTTTGTTTTGCCTTCTAGGAGGTTCCGGTATTAAGTGTCACTCTAAGATACCGTTTGGCTGTAAAAAAATGATTACGTGTTGGTGGCCGATTAATTTGTTTTGCCAGCTGTACTCGAGCTTAACGATAGATAGGATACAAATCCACCGTTTGTAATGAGATCGATGCAGTGGTTACCAAGCCCTATGCAGATTCGGTGCTCTGCACTGGTGATGTGCACTGGTCATGTGTATTAGGTACATGGAACATTCATTGCTGATGGTGCAAACAATTTCCAGAACATTTCTACAACACATGGACACGACTAGACTTTCTATAACTCGATGTAGGCAAATTATGCTAAAATTATTGTCATTAGTTCTTCTCACAACCTGAAAGTGAATCGCTAAGAAAGCATTCATTGATCCTCAGAGTACCTCGAAGAAGGAGTTCTGTATCACCATTTTGAAGCTGCTATAAAAAGTTTCTTCCCACCTCTTCCGGGAACGAAACTCTCACGTTAAATTATTTCCCTTCATAGCCCTCAGCGAACTGGATTATTACTCCTTCAGTTTTATCCATTAAGTAAACAGAAAAGCCCAAAAAGCTAAAACAGCACATGAACTATTTTCCTTTAAAAAAAGAAAACTGTTTAGATTTTCATTATTACTTCTCAACATATCATTTCACAAACCTAGCACATTTAATCGTATTGGTAATGAAATGCACTAATAGATCATCGGAATATTCCCTACAGCATCGTCAGCAGTTTTCCTACGTTGTGCTGTTGAGGAACTAGAGGTTTGGAATTAAAACACCTTAGAATACAAGATCATCCATAAAAATACTCATCGGAGAACTGATGTGAGACGTACATATTGCTCATCCTTCAAGGTGAAAGATGAATAGGAAACCTCTTTATAAGGGTTTGGTGATCAGTGTGGGAGTCTGAAAAGAGGAGAGATGAAGATGTAGCAGTAGGTGCACCGAAGGGAGTCAATGCAGAATTGCGAGATCTGGGTAAAAGATAGTGGGAAACAAGGATAATGTGTCAGTTATAGTTGGATGGTTCCCTGTCCAGTGTGACAGAGTGCAATCACAAGTTTCCCGTCACAACGTACTCTGAACAAATAAACTTCGTTTTCGAAGATAGTGAGTCAGCAATGAAAACGAAGGTTATGGCTGCTAAAGCAAATGCACTTCCATGGCTGTTTATATGCACTCAAAGTCTACATAGTCAAACCAAATCCACCACAGCATCCGAAAGTTCATGAAGACGAGTTGCAATGTTATAATGTTGTCCGGGTAACGTGAGCGTGATATCTCACGTCGACATTATGATGATTAGTCCGGCTGTTCTATGTTTTTGCGGGTGAAACACATCTATCCCCAACGAAATCATTAGTTGAGTCTGCTCTCGCAGTGAACAGACTACGGCAATGTGTGCAAACTGCGCCTCATACCGCTTCTCACATGGCGACAAATGGGGAATCGGAACCATGTCAAAACATAAGGCACTTCAGAGAAGCACTGAAACCGTACGAGTTTATGAGCTTGATTTGCATACACGGCAACTGGAACAGGAGCTTCACAAAATGCGCCGTCAGTCTTACCTCCTCTGAAACTTCTTGAGGGACGCCAGACAACAAAGTCATGTCATGGTGAATGACTTTGAAGTATATAAGAAAGGGAGAGTTGAAGGGTTTCAGACGATGAACTCTTCCTCCAAAATCTGTTTGCCAAACTTTGTGATCCTTGGAACACGGATTCCCACTTATTAGCGTCTTTCATCTAAGAAAGAGAACGAGCAACTGGGGCTTTACATTTAGACATACCAACGTGGTCTTCAACTCTGAAAGCGAATTGGGGAGGATACTAAGGTGAGGTCCCCCTTCTGCAAATTTGGTGGTTTTCACTGATCAGAACTCATCGGAAAAGACACCTAAATAACTCTTTTTATCGAACGAATCAACGTTTTCACTCAGAAATGGCTACTGTATGACATATTCGAGTCCGGAGTCAGTAATCCAAACATTACTCGCAGTAGACCGCGTAAAACAAAAGACCCAACAAAAAAGCTGATTTTCAATCTAGAAGAGTATCTCTTAGTTCAAACTATCATCCTAACAGCACCGAGGCTTCCGTCATTAGCAATTAGGCTTTACGATCCTGTATCTGGAAAGAAACCATCGAACGGAATGAAAGTTCATTCACAATAACCTTAGCAAGGTGCTTGAGCAACGGATGCACCACCATCTCCATTCCCTTAGGGTCTGAGAAAACCTACTCTCTCTCTCTCCATCAAAACTTCAGCTTCACATAATCGCCAATCTTACGACGTCCAAACCACTGCTCGGCAACAGTAGAAGTCCCCGCACACCGTTTAGGATCTCAAACAATCCCAGACTCATATAAAAGGCCTCCTGGTCTCTATGAACTTATAATGCCTGATGTATCCTGATTACCTAAAAGATCGATATGATTTCAACGAAGGAAAAAAGACGGTTCTCTTCAAGGTGCTATTAATACTTCGCAGTAAAGCAAAAAATGGCAGCTGCCGAATAATCCATATATGAGCTTCACACTCTCCACAGAATCTTCCACCTCAATCAGGTATTTATGAAATATTCATAACACTAGGTGTAATCAGTAAAATGACCAGCGTTTACGGCATGCTCCATCGAAGACGTCTTCCGGAAAACCACTAGATGTGGCACAACTCAGCTGCGGGTGTACTGTGTCTGTGGTCAACGAGGCTGCTTGGTCAGTCGCTCTTTCCCTCCGTCTGCTCGAATTGTTAACCGGGGATATGGTGAAGCTAGCAAAGGTCTTTTTTCTTGTAGATACTCCTGTCCACCTACCTGCCCGGCAAAGAGGTCAATCTTCCAAATTTTATTAACTGGTACACTTAATTTAAAGACAACATCCGAAGTTATCTTTTATTACATTTTACGCACACAGACATCATTGGAGGTCGATCGAGTTCAAATTGTAAAGTTTATCGCGCTCAAAATCACTCCCCAAATTTGTTGGCACCACCGGCCTGTTTGAATTATTCTATCATTAGGATTCCAAAACGAAATTCAGGCCCGAAAGATAATATATACCCCTATCTATACGAGCAAATGTACCGGATCGCTAGATACGACAACTGATAGGACTGACCGAGGTTGGCGCTGCTTTGGAAGCCAAGATCGACCAATAAACAACTCAGCCAAATAGTCGACCGGACATGACAACCCAATGACGAGGCAAAGGTGGTCGAATTATCGGTACGCAGACGCACAGCCAGCTGTCAGATTTCATGTGAAACCGGGACTACTGTTAACCCTTACCACTGCTCTGAAAACGGATGAGTTGATCCACCAGAAAACAAGAGCTCTGACTACCAACAAGATTTGCCGTTGCAAGCCCCTAGAGGTCGAAGGAGGCTTAACTTGGTAGTGTGACTACTGTCAAAAGCAAGCTTCACTGAAGCTGTAGGTTGTGGTAACAAACTGACCATGCATCTAGGAAGACCCTGATGAAATCGTCTCTGCAGGCATTTACTTGAATTGTAGACTGATAAAATAACCATGAGCGGTAATCAAGTAGTACTCCTCAATCAGCATTTGCTTTTCGTCTGAATATTCTAACGCCTAAGCTGCTGCTGTAGCCTCGGATTGCAAGGCACGCACAAACCTAACTAACAAAGCTTTCTCTCTGTCGGGTGATGTATAAAAAATCTGTCTGACGTTCCATAGAATTTACGTGTAAATTTAAACCACTTTACGGGCACGTGTTAAAGATCAAAACATGGGGATTAATCAGTCACAGATTCAAACGAATTACGTCCGTATCCGAGACGATTGTGGAATGAAAACGCTCGGTCGCGGGTCAACTGGCTGGATTCCGGTTGCCTATGCGGTCGTTAGCAGTCATACTGGTAACTGTCTTCGCCAATTCAGGGAAATCTGGTGTGACTTGGAAGGCATTCTCTTTGTCCATGACATGATTTCTTCCTGACAGATTTGATGCGGTTGCGCTTAAGCTAGGTTTATTCCGATCACCATTCAGAGACTACGTATTCATGTATTCGCGCACTCTGAAAAACGCCTTGTTGTTTGGCCAGAATAGGATTCCCGACTAGCGACTGAGAACACAGACTCTGTCAACAGAGATTCGCAGGTTATCCTTCATATAAAACTTGTCTGAGTTTGTGTCCTGTGGACTTTTTGTGGTATGTTTTCATCAGCCTCTTTATGAATGCCGACTTTAGGAAAATTTAGCCCTCCGTTGCATTGGAGTAAGGCTGACATTTGTCTAGAACAAACTGGGGTGGTTTTATGCGGTTTGGCGGACATTATAAATGACGAGTACAACTGTATCATTTACCTAACAACCATACAGTGTAAATTTCTCTGTGATTGCACTTAACGGTTGAGTTTTAATCCTGCTCATGAACATACCTGCTAGGAGGGAATCGAAAACGGATCCTATAGCAACCCAGTCTTTCGGCCAACATTACTAAAGACAAACTGAGGGTTGTATATGCAAAACAATAAGGGTCCTGGTTTGAAAGTGCAAATATGTCGGCCACTGCAAACAGAAAATCTCCAAAAATGATCCACCGCTTCGGTAAGTGGGAGAATAATGTACCGCGAATCGACGTCAAGAGAGAACATACGATCTTTGAGTGGTTCGGTGAACCGGAAAGTATCCTTCAAACTGTGAGATAGCATTCCACTTTTGATTGGTTCTAGCGGGCCAGTGAACAAAGTAGCCCATTCATAGTAAAGAGCGTTGAGTAGGTCTAGGATGAGTCTGGGATGCAGACCATACAGGAAAAATATTGATGAACCGGTGGGTTAACTGCGCATAAAAGTGCTACACATAGTAATAATTTGGACTCTGCTCTTCATCACTTGCTTCTTGTCTCCTTCATTCATTCTTCTCTGAATTCATGTCGCTGGAATCTAAGCAACAAACAAAAAAAAGTTGGACAGCTCTAACAAGGTTACCCACGGAACGACCTAGGACAGGAGCCTATTTTGATTTATGCGTGCTACATTGGGTAGAACAATTAATTTATTAGAATTTAGGAAGTACTATTGTGGATAAATAACTGCGTATTGCGGTTGCTAGCCTCCTGGAAAATACCATACCTATTCGAAAAACGTTGGACGGGTAGCATGCTGCGCGCCCCGTGTCACTCACATGGAGTGCACCCGGCAGTGAGAATCCAGATCGTATTGCCTTGGGTTTTTTATGATAAATGAAAAAAATCCCTGCAAAATCCACATGTCCTTATTTAGGTCCCACTTGTCTAAGATGATTGTTCCTGTCGGATGCGGCTTGTCTCTCGTAACAGAAGATGGACTAAGTGTGCCCGAGCTTAGCCACCTGCCCAGTGTTGGATTCACAGAGGTATTACACTAAAAAGCAAAAAACACTTTATTACGCAAGCAACTGTGTTACAACATGCCCTGAAGTTTCTACCCATTCAGATCTATTCTCTGTAGGGAATCCCGTCAGTGGTTCCAGTCCACGGAAGCCCTGCTCATGACCCCTCGTTTGGACAACCTTCGTTTGACTGATTAAGTTCCCTTCACTAAATAACGGCCACGCTGGAACCTACGATACACTGCTAGTCAAGTAACACCTCACAATGTGATGAGCTTGACCACAAAGTTAATCACAGGGATAAAACCTAATGCGTTAAAATGTGACTATGACAGTGCACTTTCTACTAAACCCTTTGACTGGTTTCTAGACAAAACTATGACAGGTGGTTTAATCAAATTGGCAAACCTGGTTTACATCCTCGTCCATTCGACCTCAATTTAAGTGAGTCCAATCCATGCACCGAGTGAACTCCCCTTTCACATGAATTTCCTTCAATGAGTAGTGCTCCGTTTTTGGGTTGTACCTTAGAGCTCGTATTGAAGCACGAGACCACATTTCATTCAAACGACGGGGGGCCAAATTTGAAGCACACTTTAATCAAATTACCTATTGAAAGTACTGGCTAGTTGGTTGTTACGTTTGTTTACCAAACTTTTGGGTGTCCATTTTCTCCTGGTTGGTGATCTCTGTCAACTCAAGGGCTATCAAGATTAAGCGATTGTTTTGCGTATGCTCAGTCTGTCTGGATGAACTACATGTGAGGAATAAATCAACTCGAGCTGCTGGCTACATGCAGTACCTCGCTCCCACTGATTTCTTCGGACTCATGTTGTACTTGGTGAACCTTGACAACGAAGGTCCCTTTGCCTCCTTGATACAATCTGAGTACATCTTTTGCGCCAATCTCTCTCCTTCGGTCTTTCACCGTTATTGGACAGTTATTACGACTAATTATCTCGATGTGTGCTTTGGCTAGTCAGAAACAAGGCATTCTTTACGAAATCAACACTTTAGATTTGTGACGATAGACTGAAAAGCATACGAGTTAGAATTGAGAGTTTATCCGGCTGATATACAGTCTCTTTTTACCATCGACCGTTCCCATAAAACAATAACTATCTATATGGACTGGTTGAGCTGAGTGATGTTAACCTGCCTGCCCCAACGGAGATGCTAAGAATCACTCTATGTATTTACAAAAATTTCGAGATTTAAATGCTTGGACGTGAAAACGGGTTGATGAACTAACGATAAGTATTCCACCGGGTCCGGTTGTTATAGACGTCTTCATGATCATGGCATTCAAAACTTGATTGTTTGTGTGGCAATCTAGCTTAGCAAAAACGTTGCCAAGGCTAACGACTATATAAGTGAATTTATTCCAAGAGTAAACACGGTTCACCACAACCTTTTTTCTATTTACAACTGTATGCCATTCTTGATGATGATGATGATGATGATGATGATGAAATTGTTGGACAGAATGAATCACTTGAACGCAGAGCCCATTGAAAATCCACATGATCTGGACAGTGCACGTGTTATTCTAGTTTTATTCCGCTGAAGTACAGCACAACATCGTCGAAAAGCTGCTCAGTCGAGCCAATAAAGTCTGTACGTTATTCTTCTTTGACTATAGGCTAGAGCTTGAAACCAAGTCTCCAGAAGTGGTTGAATACTCACTGCTACTCATGAAACGACTGAGCGAAGTGAGGATACCAGCAGCGAAGAGTAAGATGGTAGCCAAAACGTCTATTTACTTGTTAGTTCTTTTCAAAGGTGACAGCCCAGTTGGCCGAATTACGAACCATTTATTCACAGCATTGAAAACAACGCTAGAAATCGCAGGATTACAAGCAGTAATCGGACCTTTTGACTACGATTACCTTCTCTCAGGGGAAAGAAACCCATTAGCGCCAGTTGGGATGTGACTGCAGAACAAGTTACGTTGGGAGACCTGATAAATGTCTTAACTCCAGCAATGGATTTCCAACGCGGATACAAATCGAAACACCAGCTTAACTTTCATTACACATCGTAAGCTACCAGCTTCATCAGTTCACCGGCCTCTGTTGTCGGTACGTTATTCTGCGTTAGCTTTCACTGTCCTTCGTCAAGCGGGATCCTCTGTACGTTAATGTTCGTGCAGGCGACTGCCATGGATAGCATAAAGCATAATCTATGCATTCGATAAGAGCCGTTTGTGATTATCAGAATGTCATGAACTTAGTGAGCACTATGTTAACTTGATTTCGTTTTCCAGTTTCTTCTATTTTGCCTAGAGTGGAACTCTCAAAGGTACGTTCCACATGTTACTGGTCGTCGGGGACTGAGAAGCCAACAGGATCTGCTTTCATATGGCAGCATCCGTCTTTCATCTGTGTTGCCCATCTTACTGGAATGATATAATGCGTTCTTCTCCTTGCGTTCAGTGGGCTGACTAATTGTAGTCTTTTGTATTACAAAACGACTTGAAATTATATAAATATTGTGTTGCACAACTACCTGTCAGATGAGCTTAAAATTGGGTGTACACAAACTTCTTTCCGGCGAAATCATTTCTTCTGGCCTTCTTATATTCATCCGAAGTCATCCACTCTCAAGAGGGGGCAACTCTTCCGTTGATGGTTTGAATTGGTCACCGCACACATGGGCTGTTGAGAGAAAAAGTAATCCATAGGTCTGAAAAATCGGTGTCGACAATCATTAAAACAGTTGCTCTAGGTAAATGGCTGAATGACAAATTAAATGTGTGGGCGTAGCACACTAGTCATAAGGTTGCACAAAACGGCCCATGACCGGTCTTACCCTTCTTGCAGCTCATCAGGTAGGCGCAGTCCCCGGGTTTCCGTGATCCTTATGTCGTTCAATTGAAGAAGACCATACGTGAGAGATACGATTGGATTCAGTTGAGCCTCTCGTCAAAACCGAATTGGTATTCAAATAAGAGTAGTTGGCGATTTGCGTCTAATTTGGGTTCAAGCAGAATATAGGATTGACGGAAACTCGGGGATTGCGCCTACCTGAACAGCCGCAAGAAGAGCGAAGCTGGTCGTGGGCCGCTGAAGAGTTTTCAACAACTCTGCGAGTAGTATGTTGCGTTCGCGAATTCCTACTGTCCAGGAATTTACACCAAGGCAGCTTGAGTACCTCAAATGCATCCACATCTGGCCATATCTGGAGGTTACAATTTGAGTTTATTGATGCCGTCGATAGATATCACCTTACACTCCGTTTGCGGAGGCGTGGGGAGTCGGTTTTAATGCTCAGGTGCATGGGCATGAAGGAAGGCAGGTGTTCTCGTTATCTCAGTTGGTAAAGCACACGTCCTGTAAGTGAAATGTGGGTGGTTCTAATCCACTTATGCACTGTACCTCAACCTATCTTCCCACAAACACCCCTTCCGTTTGCACCGAGCCCCTATGAAGAATTAGGGTCTCCGAATTTACACAATTATGGTAGTTGGGGGTATTTAATTACCAGAATTAGCTGAGAACCTCAGTCAGTGAATTCTAACGTCAACCGTCTGCGGATCAGTAGTATCTCTCCCAAATGAATGACGCTACAAGTCATTATGTAAACATTGCCCACTTAGCATATGAAGAAATCTCTTTACGTTTCTACTAGGCAAAACGTACAGTAAAGAAGACAACGTCCAAGCACTACTTCCCTTATTACACGCACTGTATTACAGACACATGACCAGCCTATATTTTCCAAAAATTCAATGTTCCCTATTATTAGGACCTAGCTGGAGATTCTCACACAGAATTGGGCTACAAAAGTCCATGATGACACTTTTTATAACCGTATTTTCTCACCCTTACAGGAAGGAATATTTGTATTTGAAATTCGTGCTGTGCACTTTGAAGGTTGTTTTCTTCCCATGAGGGCAACCCTGCGAAAATGCCATTTTTTATGAGTACCTTGAGTTAGTCTGTAAAAAACTCATTCACTGTGACTTTCGACTATTGATTAGTGTTGTGCCAACTAAAAATTTGGGGATTAGGAGAGGAGAAACCTGGATGATTACACCGCAACGCAACAGCGTTGTAAAATGGATGGGTTACCAAGGTAAGCTAGTTTTAAATGAGGTTTTCTGTAAAATCACTTACGGAACACTAATAAATACCCAAACCTTGGATTCCTAACAGAATGTCTAAATTGGAATATTTTCTTTCTTCTCGCTATTCCAGGTTCTTTGACCTATTGTCCTTGACGCAACCGAGTGAACAGAAGAATAGCGGGAGAAGTCCACTGAAGATAACCAATAACTTCGTTGACCACCACTCACCAGCTGCTGAATTTTCGATATCCCGATATCAACAACAAACTCCATTCTATGCAGCCAAAAAGTCTGTACGAGCCACATCTGACAGTTCTGGCCCTCTTGGACGTTCAAAGTACAGCTATGGTTCATACAGCATACAAACACACAGATCTTCTGATAATTCAATTCCCCCGACCACCCAGCAGGAGGGCGGACAAATGGATTCGAACAGTGCACTTGTCCCCTTGATGGACCGAACTGATCTGCTCGCGCAAGAAATTGCCATATGCCACGCTCTGACAGGGCTGACAACACAACAGCGAAAAATGTGCCTCCAGCATTCTGGCCTGGTTTGGGCCATGATTGAAGGAACACAGCTCGGTCTACATGAATGCGTCCACCAGTTCCGGCATGAACAGTGGAACTGCTCAGCGGTCAATCTCTTATATCAAATGCAATCAGAGACGAATCCGGTGCCGAAAGTCAACGGATTGGAGGGTGTACTTCAGCGAGGTATGTTCCTCTCCCGTTCGCAACAGACAGCATTTTGTAAAGTGCCCATACCATTTTTCTCCAGTGCAGCTTTTCTCATCAGTTTCTTACAACCCTCAGAAGAGTCCACTTTTGGACGTGCAGTAACTTCCCGCATAAGTTCCGAATAAGCAACCGTGTTCCAAATAAACTATTTCGTTGCGTCAACTTTACCGAGTGACTCAGGTCATCAATTTGTGATTGGTGAAACCTCACCTCCTAATGGATAATCCATTTACATGCAAATAAATTCCACCACCTAACTTGAGTGAGGATATAACAAGCGCATGCAGCGTTTCTTAAAGTCCGATATCAAGAAGATATTTATATTGCCTCAAGACGTCTTCCTGCTCGAGATTACCATAACACAATAATTATGTGCGAAATCTTCAGTCACTGCCCCACCATAAACTCGACTCATATCATAAAAGTGCTTACCAATTCACGTCCTTGTTCATCAAGTAGAAAAATGTGGAATTTCCGCGGTGTGTACAATGAGCAACCGCTTGTAAAAATCACAAATAAATAGATTGTGAGACGGATATGAAAGCTCAGAGGATTGCGTGAGCAGTGAGCTAACTTCCCGAATCGAAATATGGAAATGAGTGAAACTGCCAATACGAATTAGAAATGTCCACTTTTATTGATCACAAACAAATGAGTCTGTTTCATGTCATATATATATATATATATATATATATATATATATATGACTAACTCGCCCCTACGAAGGATAGTGCGCCATTCGTCCTTCAGTCACAGAAACCACATCGCGTTATTAGATATTGACTGGCTTCTCAGATAAAAGTTTAGCTCATTAGGCGGATTTTCTTCCTCTGAGCCACTTCTGAGGCGCACTACTAATGATGTCCAATAAAAATGTAAAGAATGTAGTGATTCTATTCACCCTAGGATAGATGGGTTTCAATTATAAGATGAAATCTCAGTTGAAAAATAGTGGGTGGGTAGGCGCCTATAAAAATATGGATGTATTCTCCCTGTATTTATCACCCAAACTGTGCGCACGCATTCCGATCTACCGATTCCAGCCCATGTTCCTATTCAGGGCAGCGCTCGTCTATTATTTAGTAGTTTATTTTGACTACTTATGAGTAACGACGTTATAAAATGTAATTTGTTTGAGACTGGAATGGAACCCGTCGTCCGCAAGACCCCAGTGCTGGTTTGGGGTCTGTGACATTCATTTACTTTTGGTAACTAGTTTATTCATATGCTCGAATGGTAAGCATTTTAAAATAAATAAAACCAGCTCCGTGAACGGCAGATAACTTCTACTACGGTTCCAACATAACCGGTTCGAAAGGCAAGTGACAAATCGGTCAAGTAACAATTTATTTATATGGTACTACAGTTTTTCAACATAAAGATGACCGTTTCCGCTCAGTTACCACCATCCTATCGGTTGGTTCAGGTTTACACGAGAAGGGGCCACAGTTTAACTGGCTTTCTCGTTTTCTAGCCTTAAGAAGACCAAGCTACTGCACTGAATCCTGGGTGGCAGCCGTCCGTTTAGGTGAGCAAAATTTCGAGGTCACCAAACACCTCACATCGGTAAATCCATTCTCATCCTATCGTCAGTGTAAGCTCCAATGTACTTCAACATGTCGAAAACAGAGAGTAAAGTGAATCACCGCTTTTTAGTGCGACGAAACACTTATACAATTTTACCTGCCCATGGTTGACCCGCTGTCGTAGAGTGTCAAGCACAGGTTTTTCACAGGTCATTTACCAGACCTATAAAAGCTCACACAAACTATTTATTCTTGTTGGTGAACCGCTGCGATTCGGATAACTGCCGTTTTTCTTTTGCGCTTCTAACCTTCAGCAAGATTTTATTCACTTTCCAGTGCACCCAGATTGCCAGGACAATCAGAGCATGAATAGTGGCAACGAGTTCGTAGGGGATGTACGCAGGAGACTCTGCAATCCCGCATAATAAGATGCTGCAGTTAGTAAGTATAATCAGAATTAGCAAATTCCATAACAAAGGTTCGGCATAACTTTGTTTCCAAGCATATATTTCAACTGGAAGCAGTCTTTCTATTTAATGCAATCGTCGCTTAACTAAATTATACCACGGGCGTTTAACGACGCACAGTGGAAGAGTTTGAAACCAAGCTTTGACGTAATGTATGATATTTGGTCATTATCATCTAAAAGTAGCCTTTCAGAATGTCGGTATGATGCCTTATTTCGCTGAAAAATTCTGGTGTGTATGTGAATATTATAGCAATCCAATACCGCACCCAAAAATAGATTACCAGAATAATCCGCGCATTCAGCTACTCAGACATTGTGAGTAGTCTCGATTTTATTCGTTTAGCATTCCGATACTGGTGGCGGTGAACCAGCTCAACAAAGATAGGGAAATCTCGTTTCCACGGCGTCCTAAAAAGGATCAGGCACGTCTCTCCAAGAACGCATAAATAGCTAATTATCTAGCTAATTTCGACATGATGAAAATGCAGTACAAGGACACTCACATCCTGGTGCATTGCGGACCTCAATGGCTAGGCTAGCCGTGTGAAACAAAACTTTCATATTCCCAAGCACCAAACACCAGAGGAAAAATACCAGTGATTTTAGCAAGTGAAAAGGCCACGAAGAAAGAGATTTTACATTGACGGAAATGAAGTCAGTTTTCCTTCCAGAAAAATGGCTTCGGGCATTGCAATTTAACAGAAATATTACAGAAGTGAACACTGGTGAGCCAAGTGACCAACGAGAATGGAAACAGAATTCAGCGGTTTGAAAATGCACTAAAATATCAACACTTTAAGACAATATTCGAGCTTATTAAAGTTACCAAGTTATCCATACTTCCACGAAAACCGTTGTTTCTGACTTTTTTGTTGTTGAAACTGTCGATGCATGTCTAAGGAACAATGTAAATAAAACTTCCTCGGTAGGGGCTGCACAGCCAGCTGATTTCGTGAAAGGAAGTGGCGATTTTCGGGCCAACCCAACTTCTCCGGGTTGCAACTCTCCGGAGGAGCCGTTGCTTATGATCCTGCTGCTACTACTCTGATAATTTACTTTTTGAGAGTGTGATTACAGAAGAACAGATAGTAAATGCGGAAGAATGTAGAAGAGAAGGCAAAAAAGTGAACCGTCAAGAAGAAATCGCTTCTTTACTACTCTGAAACAGCCCACTGCCGGTTTCGTCCTTATCGAGGCTCATCAGGTAGGCGCATCCTCGAGTTTTCGTCAACTTTTTGTTCCGATTGGACCCGAATCGGTATGTAAATGTGTGAATTTGTCGAATTTTGTGCAATTTGGATTTAAGTAGTACATAAGTTTGACGGAAACTTGGAGATTGCGCCTAACTGACGAGCCCCAAAAAGGGCGCAGCTGGTCGTAAGCTGTCGAAGAGTCTTCCGCAACCTTATGAGTAGTGTGTTAGGTCTATGGAGCGTATTGAGCTATTTCAAATATCGTACCAACTGAAGTATGAGGTGGCCTGGTTCAACACAGTGATTTGAAGAAGAACATCACAAAGTGGGAATCCAGGTGGGATCCAGGTGAGTCTTCCGTGAAAAACAAAATGGTATGCAAATGAGCGTCTTGTCTTTACTAGTTATACCGGTTGAGCTAGCCCTCTACTTGATGTGTTTTAGAGGTTAACATGAAAACACAAGCATAGACACTAGTAACTGAAGAAAGGACAAGCGATATTCACGAGTCTTCACCACGAAATAAGCGCTTTCATGTTCAAGATCCACGCATCTGGCATAAGTTATTAATCCTATGGGGTAAAGCGTTAAAGGCATTTGAAAGAAGTACATTCAGGGTTATACACCTCAATAGAAGTGTAGGGCTTGGTGTATTGAGCAAGCATAAATCACTGACTGCGACTCCAGTCTAAAAATCAACCTCGGTGGGTCGAACAAGTGCAATAATCAGTGGTTCATGAACCAAAACGTCAGCATCACGATCCATGACAAGTAGGGCTTAGATGATAATAGATAGACTACCATCACGACCGCACTTCTTATTCACATTCCGAAAAATCATTCCGCGCTCATTTGCGACTATGCTGAAGTCGATCGCCGTTGCCCATCGCATGATAAAAGACTTATACGTAGGTGCCCCTAACTCCTCAAAAATGGGGTCTCCCTTAGGGTGAAGGTATTTTCTATATTCCATTAAAACATGATTATGGCCAGAACAGTGAGCCTTGTGATTGCTACAATAGGATTGTAGGATATACAATGAACTCTCCGGTTGGCCACAGTCGCTAATATATACAACCACTGTGAATTTGTCGAGCTTTTCTAACTCGTTCTCAAAGGGTTGCACTGGGGATGGATACCAAGGATCCCCAAGGATAATTCCCTGGGGAGAAGCTCATTCTGGGAACACAAGCCATTAATTCGGAGGAGTCTAGGTGAACCATATCCATCAGTTCATCGTCCAAAGAAGTCACTGTGCCTTCCTTGGTGTTCACACACGTACTTTCGATCCGGATCGAAAGACTGTCATTCCGAACAATCGTTCTAAATGTGAGGTCATCAGTCACGTTGCGTCGTATTGGGAACTTCGTAGACAGCAGCTGCACCGGGACTGTTGTGGTCAGATGTAAGATGCCGGGACCTCCACATCATTTGCTGGGTTGGACGTAGCTAACTAAGATGTTCGGCACATATGGCCAACCACCAATAAGCCGCCTGACATTGTTATCCAACCTTTTGAGGGTGTTGGAGTGACCTTGGCTGGGCACTCAGCCTCGTAGTATATGTTCCGCGGTCATCTCTATCACCTGATGCAGTACCAACCAACAATGCGTGTGACTATCGAGCACTCTTAGAGACTTCTTTCGGTTGCTGCAGATTCCTTTCCTACTGAGAGTAAAGGGGACGCCTAATTAAGCCACGGTATCGGTTGAACCCAGAGGAGTGATAACTTTCTTGAGTTTGTTTGAAAACGTGGTCGCCCAAAGTTCTCTGTCCTCACAGGCCATAGCGGCTTTTGTTCTCCGGATGTTCATCGCCGTAGCATACCGTACCAACAGGATCTCAGTAGCTTTAGGCTTTTCCCTAATTTGAGCCCGACTTTTGGCGCACATGTCACGGACCTGGCTGCTCAGTTACAGCGTCGCTAACTAAACGACCTTGTTCACTGCCATGATGGACGATAGTTAGGAACGGGGATCTCTCGGCCTCACTGCTATGCGGCAGCGATGAGGGGGGGATGCTTCAGCGGTCCCATAGCACCACGTGATGTGTCATGCTAGAGTATGCTGTGCTCCGAAGGCCCTGGTGGATCTGACCGGGTCAAAGGCTTCCAATGTGTCAGCAAACGCCAAACGGAACTTTGATGCGGTCGTTAGTAGGTGACGTAGCGAAATGTGCAACAGCGATCCAGTTTGCTAACAGCCATCACGATGTAGAAATAAAAACTAGAATGAGGACACTGACAACCCACGTTTCCGTCCATCAGCAGGTGTATTATTAAATCATCAGACAAGAATGGATGACATGTTGAGTTTGGGTTCGGGGTCTTCGGAATGAGAGCAACCAGGGCACGACACAAACGAGTGGAGACAACTCCCAGATAATAAGAGCATGTCGAAGTACCTGGCAAAGGGACTTGCAGTGAGCCGAAGAAACGTACCTAGAGTGAGTTTGTCAAGACCTGTAGAACTAGTAGTCACTGAGCGAGTGGGTAGGTGATTGGTTAGATGGATGGACTGATGGGTGGGTGACTGGACATGTGGATGGATGGTTGTATGGATGAATAGATGAACGTGTCAGCAGGTTGGTCTGTAAGGAGCCTTTTATTCACTAATCTACTTACGACTCACCTCTTACGTTTCGACACTTCCTTATTAAATTTTTTCAGGTTCCCGGGAAACCGCGTTTCTCTCAGCTTCATGGTCTGCTGGTATTGTGCAGGCAGTTACTCGGGCTTGCAGTCGTGGCCAAATGGGGACTTGTGATTGTGACCCACGGAGACGTGAGGGCCAGGATAGAGATTCTGAAGGAGTGTTTACCTGGGGTGGTTGCAGCGATCCAATCAAATTTGGGATGAGATTGACACGAATGTTCCTCGACGCGAATGATCGTGAACACCGTGAAGCAGCCATACTTAGGGAGGAGCAACTACATGGGCCTCGCTTTGGGCGTGAGCGGATGTTTGATAATCGAGGTCACCTAAGATCATCCGACCATCGTCTCCGTTATGTCCGTTCTCTCGGTAACAGCACTCCATCACAACTTTCAAACTCAACAAAGGAGCCCTTAGATCTACCTGCAAAATTAAGCCCTCAAGAATTGCAAGAAGAAACGTTGAGAATTATTCACACAAAAGCCCGAACTCTAATGAATTTACACAACCGAAGAGCAGGTAGAAAAGTGAGTCATTTGGAAGTAACTTCCTTTGTTGATATAAAATTTACGTGCATTATTATTTTTGAGGAATGACTGGGGTTCTTTCCTGCACACGCGGTAGCTAATCAAGGTAGCTAATTAACCGTACGTAGCTGATTGTAAGTGTTCAAACTCCTATCAAGATCACAGTTCTGAATTTATGTAGATATATACGAGATACGCGCTTCTTATGACCTTCAACAAGGTTAAAACAGCCATACAACGGGTTGACCACATTTGTACTACTGTGAAATTAGCTAAGCTGCCAAAGTTCGTTGGATGCTATTACCACCATTGATGTAAGTTTTCATAGGGAAATTTTGTTCCAGTCTGCGCACGTACCAAGGCACTACATCTCAGTGATTAAATTGTTTCACGTCTACTCAATTTCTTCAAGAATTATCTGGTCTTCTGTGTACCAGATAGCTTTCTATCTAGCTCCATCCTCCCCGGTCGTTTTGCGCTGTTTACTGTTTACCGAGTTTCACCCACCCGTTTGCTTGTTCGACTGACACTATTTCGTTCGAATCGGCTTTGAAGAATTCTGATGAAAACCGGTCAACCGTGGCCCACCCATTGAAGCACTGTGATTCATTGCGTATGCCATATGACTGTGGTTTCGCTTAGCATGAATGTGTCCTCGCCACGTATTATAACGTTGTATTGTTCGAAATAATGTAACAAGACTTCCAGAGTTCGCCTGGGCAAACCAGTTGTTTAGTTTCGTTCACTCTTGCTCGAGACTTTTATTCAGAACGATCACCCGGTATTTGCCCGGTATGTTATTCGCCGCATGAATTCACCTGTCAACTAGAACTGACATTTCGTTACACGAATTCGTTCTTCAGTGTGAAATGATGCGTAGAATTTTCTTGCTGTTGTTTGAATGCATTTGTGAGAAACTGGTGCCTTTTTTGTGGGGGGGGGGGCTTTGTTGACAGATTAGACCATGTAAACAATTTCCCGTGAGTGTCGTTGCACGCCAGATCTCGTTTGGAGTTACAAGCATTTTAGTTTGTTTCAGTTGTTTTTTTCTTCAAAATAAAATTGCTATCAGGGTTTGAGGAACGTGTGCAATTCAAAGTCGGTTGATGGCAGTTCGACAACCCTAAGTTGTTCGACTAGAAGATACGTTTGATGGAAACTCGAGGACTACGCCTGCATGATGGACGACAAGAAGGGCGAAACCGGAAGTGGGCTGTCGAAGAGGTTTGGCCGAGCCTATGGGTAGTGCGTTGTCTTAAGAAAAAGGCTATGGGTTTGTTAGATGAATTGGTATTATGCTTCACCCTACATCAAATAGATTCAGCTGCCTCATATTCACACCCCATTTTCTGCTGGAGCATATTCAGGCTAAGTTTTGTTTCGACTGCTCTTTGTCTCTCGGGCTGCTGATCGGTTGTTTGCTGACGGTGATAAAACTGTATGTTCCACACCATGTTTCAGTACTGTCGTCCTGTGGACTCTGGCGTGTATGGCTTATTTCTTGCCGGGCTCAGATATATGGAGGCAACTTACAGCCACTGGGGATAATTAAAAACTGTTCCAGACGCCATAACTTTCCCGCATATGTGAGTGTTTGATGACTTAGTGTTGGCGCTGGACACAAATAACAGATGCTGTCTACTGTCTGCTCTCCCATCCCACAAGAAACAGAGCAAACTCAACGTTTACATCTCGTCATAACCACTGTCGGGTCGCTGCTTCTCTCGAATACAGCCATTTGTCCCTATTGTGATGAGTCATAGACGACCGCTGTAAAATACATTTCATTAGGTGGGCACTGAAGACCCTGAATGAGTTGTTGACTATTTTATTGACATGGGTCCTGTTATTAAACAAACAGGCCTAAGTCTGTTCGGGATAAATCCAGTCCCAGAAGAAATGTCAAGAATGAGGCAAAAAAAATTTTATGCATGAATATCTGGTACGTGCAACACTGATTTGGACAGCTCTTTGGCTTTAAAGATCTTATTCTTTAAGAAATACACTCATTTGCAAATCAATTTGGTTTTGCGAGAGACTCACCTGGAACCCAGCTGAATCTCTCGTTTGTGATGTTTTCATTCTTTATTTCTAGTTTATGTGTTATTCTATCGACAAACGAATTAGGTGAACATCAACCGCATGTTGTGGATTGCCTACCACCCAGTGGTTTGAAAATTTTGTGCAGTTTCATTTGTTTTGTTTGTTTTCTATTGTTTTGTTTCACGCACCGACGCCAGGTATAGCCCCCATAGCTTTCGCCCAAGTTTTCAGAACGAACTGCTCACCTATAGCCATTTTTTCGCCTAGTTAAGTTTGTCCTTCTTGAACTAAAAGGCCACACTCCAATTCACAACTATCGGATACATAAAAAGCGTCAAAGTTTCCATTAAATTTGGATGTATAGCGACAGGAGTGTTGCAGTATGTTAAAAAAAATCTCGGGTTAGGATTTAAAAAAGGTGGTTCTTTTGATAAATTATAGTCTATCAGTTTCTCAGAAATAAACAGAAGTAACATCCTACTGCTTCTAAGCACGTGGAATACGATATGGTTTTCCTTTTTATTAAGGCTAAAAGTGGAATTTTACGGCCAACTATTTAGAAAGACGATAACCAGTCAAAATAAAACGGGCAATGTTGGCAGGCATTGTATAATTGGCAGAACAACATCAGATATGTGTGAATGCACTGATCTTGTTATTGTGATGTGGATAAACCTGGAACAGAGAGGATTTTGTTGCTGTCTGTCAGTCTAAATTGTGCACTTGCGCCGGGTACGAACAATTGTGGTGTCAACAGTATACCTTTGTGCTTCGAAAACGGTCAAACAGAACACTATGTGTCTCCGATAGGTCTTAGAGAGCCATGGTTGAATTTATTTCTAACCATAATGCATGTTTTTGCTAAAGTTGTGAGTACCGTCGTATGATGGATTGCAACGCGGTCCGTTCATTCACCGTAATGTAGCATGAAACGTGATGCGTCCTAGAACTTGTGCGGAGGTCATTTCATACCACGGTATCTGAACGAATGCCAGGCTTTCCTGAGCTCACCTTTCCCTTAGTTTTTCAACGAATGAGGCAGGATGGTCGTGCATCCTCAAAATATCATTGACGCTAATCACTCGCCACAATTCGAAACACAGTCGAAGCAGGTCCTGTTCATGTTATTGACCAGTGATTCTTCTATCACAAGTGCGACCTTTGGAAATATAAGGACCTACCAGAGTGCGGCTTGATTCGCGACACACAGAAACCCAAATCCATAGTCCGATAACAAGGTAACCTGGAAAAATGATTTCGCCATGATCACGTAATAAAGAGATAGAGATTCAGGAAAATTTGGCATATCACTGCAGAACTCAGGCTACATTAACACAACTGTATCAACAACAAAACACCACTAGACACATAGTAGACATTCGTAGTCACTCAACTTCGCAGAAGAATGTGAGATTCCGTCAGCGCAATCAAGAACCCTAAGTGGTAGCTACGTTTGAAGTATATGGGTGAGATACGCTGAGCGGAGGTCATTTACTCAGTCGTCGATTAAGTAGTGCATGTGTTATACTCATGTGTTATACATATTTGAGATGAACTGAAATCAAATCCCAGAAGTGGGTTTTCTTTTATTCAAAGTCCCCTTGTTTTATCTAACGCGATGAAATGAAATAAAACTTACATTCCGGAATCACTTCAGTACTTCGCTGCGGAATTTTTGGAGTTTACGTGTTAGACTGGTGTTGTTTAATACGGGCTGGACTGGGGTGTCCGCTTTGTGTTTTGCTTACTTAGTGCAATTTTAGGAGGTCATGAAATGGCAAGGTTCCATCTGCAAATCGCTTCTGCCTGTCGGATAACGGTTGAGATTGCCGGCCTTACAAGCGACTTGTTTGCCCTCCTGAAGCTAATCTTAATATATCGCCACAAAAAAAAAATCCCACCGCAGTCGAAATTTTGAGCAATAACATCAAGCTCCGAGAGTTGTATTAGTTCTCCAAACGTTCATGTTATATTGTATCAGACACAAAGCCAATTTTCCCATTTCACCCCAAATGTATTCGGATTTCCTCTATTCACCTCTGACCCATTGACTGTTCACGCCATCAAAAGGTATTTCAGCCTTTGATCGTAACATTCAAGCTCATAAATATTCGTAACGCATCTTTTGATATGCGGATATGAACGTTCTTCTGTTTGTAGACCAGCCTGGCCACTGAAATGTAAGGCTTCTCTACAGGATTTAAAGACTAACTATACTTAAGAATAGTTACGAATCATCCGCTTTTTAAACGTGTTGGACGAGTTTTTGTGTGCAATCCCGCGGTTTATAGAGAGTGCCAGAAACTTCGAGGGCCTTTTAACATTGAAATCTTTCGATGCTTCATGATAAGCATGGTCACGGATAGCAGTTGAGATACTTCTGAAAGAATATGGACTGTATTAATTCTTAAAGCCGGCCTACTAGCTCACGCGTTGAGTTCTTCTGTAGATATTGATCAATTTGTCATCACCAGAACTTCCTGTATTTCGTTCTTTCTGTGACATAACGACCCAAACAGACCCATAGGTTTCCATTACAGCCAGTGTCAGATGTACGATTCTGCAGATGTTTCGACTTTCGAGCAATTCATATTGTTGATTAGTTTGTAGGTAGGGTTTGGAACGGGTAATATTACGCTATATTCTGATCATGCTACACTCACTGGATTGACGTTTTAAGATTCCCACTTTTGGTAACCCCGAGCTTTGGCTGGACGGATGTTCGTTTATTGAAGCAATGTGAATCAGGCATGCTATTAAACGGTGTATACTGGTTTTTAATTGTCATACAAGCAATCCAACTTCTGCGAACGAGAGAGAGCGAGACTGGAACTCTTGCTTCAGCCTGTCAAATTGTCAGCGGACCAGCTGACAGACTGCCCATGTCTGTGTACGTGATAAGGGGTTTTCTGGTCTAAAGAATAGTGATTCAGCCCCAACATTATCTTGCTGTCTGATATTTTGCGCTTATCTAATTTCCTGGGAACGCTGTTTCACCACTTACCACAACCGACCTGGGTGATATGCTGTAACCTGATACGGACCAGGGCCCAACCACATTGAACGTTGTCCACTTATCCGACTACAGTCTTGTATACTAAAGCAATCTGTGATACAGATGAATCAATACAGAGCGAGAAGGTTGATAAGTTACAGACCTCATTCGGCTTCGATCTTTTCAAGCAAGTTGAGTACCACGTAATGTGTAATACGGATTGCTTCAAGTCAAAATACAGCGTAGTGGAATAAGGTGGTGTAATACGGCGTTTCAGGTGCCGTTTTCAGCATTTTGAAGCCCTTTTACAATTAAATGACCCCAGGAAAAGTATGATTTTAATTGGTCCGCCAGCATGTAAAATATCCTGAAAAAGGATGTCCACGGCAACCTAGACGTTGGACAATAGCCTCTTATTCCACTACGCTTTACTACTTTCCAGAACAGCCGATAATCTTTAGGAAAGAAAATTTGTGAAGATTGTACCCGCTGGCCTCCATGTTACAGATTTTCTTGCTTCGTGACCAGTTTTTCTTAGAAACTAAATATGTGCACAATTCGCCCAAAAAGCATATAGACCCTCAGTTACCGGTATGCATAAGGGGTTGGCTGAACGCTGTCAAGGAGATTACATTTCAGTCATGCTGTGCAATTTACCTAACCTCTTCGCTAAAGTCCGGCTTCCATACAAGATGCACACTTTTAAATATCAGTTCTTGGTGTACGGTAAGACGGGTCAAATAAACGCTTCGATCAACCACTCTAACCAAGTTTATTTGTCAATTTCTGGTCACGCCGTCTGACTGTAATTTTTCACCTGGTGAAGAGGAAAACAATAGGGTTGGTGTAAAGCACAATGAAGTCTCCAGGCTTACTAACTTCGACAGTCTGTTGTTATCTGACGTTCAGGAGGGAGTATCGATTGGTTGACCTTGCTGCTGAGCCGAGTTGTTTGACATATGTCGGAAACAAATGCCTGCCGTTTTGAACTCCCGTATTTCTCGATTCTTCATCTTCAGTCTTGTGCCGTGCAACCACGGTTTCACCATTCATCTTCAGACTTTCAACCGTACCAAACTTTCATTTATTGAATTCTTTTTTTCCGTTGCTCTTTCTGTCCGTGTTCACTCGTCTTCCCTACCGGTGCTCCACAAACAAAGTTATTTGATAGTTTAATGTGACTTCACACGGTAAATGTTAGTCCCCTTGGGACTCGGCAACCTTAGCAACGGGTGACAAGAGTGACGTTTGCCTCTAGTTGACCGACAGGTGGTTCGTTCAATCAGGTGATTGAATCAACTACTCTTGCACACACAGAATTGGACTCAGCAGTCTATCAGCGATAGACTCGACCATATTCAGCGCCCGTTATCGAACTATTTTCGAGCGGTTATGCGGAACCATGTTAACCTGGTGATCCGTATCTATCACGCGGTTTAGGATTACACTGTTTAATATTTCACCAACAGTCTTTTGTTCCAAGATACCCGTAAAGACATCCGCTAAAGTTGCACCTACAGGGCTGCTCACAAAAAATTCATATGTTTTGGCTTCGGATTCAAAACCAGAAACCACAAATAGAAATGCGACTGTATTTGTAACACTAAGCAGATGTTTCACTGCATTTTATAGGCCGTTAATCCCAATGGTATAACTTGCTGTGATATTGAGTAGCATTACGTTGCCTTGGAGTGTAGTAGTGCAGAAAATCATTCTGGAATTCGTAGTGAATCACATTTTTCATTTCTCTGAGGTTTGCCTAAATCATTTCCCGTATATTTATGATAGTTTGTCGATGTGTACCTGCAGACATGGGGACGAGTGATGAGATTTCCAATACGCTTGGCTACATTTTATTCCTGTAGCCGCTTCATGCCAAATGATCAGTAGTCACGCAATCTAGGAAATTAGTTCTTCTAATACCAGTGATGGTTAGTCAACTCCGACATAGCTGTTGACTGCGCACAAAGCAGAAATGGAACGTCGGATAGATAGGCAAGTTTTTTCCAAAACAATCATCCCAGTAAACTACCGCTCTGGTGAACAGTCTGAGATGTGGGATTTAAAATGAGGTCAACACATTAAGGTGTTGCATCACCGATATAAAAAAAATAGTGGTTTTCAAAAATTTCACATTCATTATTCCGGCACATTCAAACATAAAAGTATTTTTTCAAGCTGGCCTGGTTTGCAGCGAACTGATGACCAGATTTTTTTACGTGCTTGTTGTTGCTGAATCGGAAGACATTTTGCTAAGATAAACTGGGACTAATCTGTCTACTGATGACCCACCATTAAGTCTAAAGAATTTCATGAGACTTCTGATACCAGTGGATGTTTGGTTGTTGGAGCGTTGGAAAAGTAATCATTGATTCGGTCACTGTTGGTATGCTCAAGCAGTTTCGTTGGAAAACTCACTTAATAAGTAGGTCAGTAATAAAGGTATATGAGTGTTCAAATGAATAATTCCAATTGTCCAAACTAGAAAAAAGCTGTTTCTTTGCCTGCTTGTTTAAACTTTGAACTATTCTCTTCGCTTGCAAAACTGAAAATCGTTTGGTCCAGTAGATGGCTTGTTCCTTGAAGGTCCGTGCGAGATGGGAACGCCAAAATTAACCGTTCCGTCCACGGAAGCTCGCTCTGAATTCGGTCTCAATATGACAAGTTTCCCTACTTTTCCTCTGTTTGTTGGTTATTTAAAATTCACGTTTTGTTTCGTTATTTTTTTTCCCTCTGGGGACATTAGACCAGTCGTGCTTGTTAGTCCTGAACTTATCATTTTCGTTCGTTTGACAGAGTTGTGTTACAAGACCGGCTAAAAAGCAGCTTTTGCTTTTAAGTTTTAAAGTAACCACATTCGCCCAAACAACAACAACAACAACAGGGACAACTCTTGGCCCTCTTGGTGCCCACGAGGGGTAAGATACCTGTAGAAGAATTCAGCCAACGCATAAGTTCCCCGTGACAACTAAACGTACCACAATTTAGCTACTTCGATTTTTAACAGAAATTCATTTTTGTGTCTCAAAGGGTTCTCTCAGCGCCCGAAATTGTTGGTATTTTGGGACTCTTCGAAAGGTCAACTCCCTGGAAAAGGCTGCTGCTGCCAAGTTTTTCACAAACAAAAATTGATTGGGACAAAATCGGCTTAGTCCGGTTTAAAGTTTTCACCACCACAATTAATTGGTAGCATCACGTATGCAAACGCGCTGACTGACGGCAGACATCATCAGCATCGTCTTTATAAACATAAACATGTGTTTTGCTTCCCTGCTACCTGCGAAATTGTACTCTGAAACAAAACAGAATGGGCAGAAACTGGTAGCGCGAATATCACTGACAGAGCGGTTAGTAAATTAACCTGACACAACGAATGGCACTTCTTGCGATTCCACAACTGGTACATCTTGGTGAATTCGTTTCAGCTGGATATGGTCTGAATACCCCAGACATGGAGATTTTATATAACACAACCTTCGACTAATGGGAAACTTCTTGTGGCTACATTGCGTCATGAGGTATTAAGGATTGCTGTTCCGTGAGAATACCTTCTGAGTCCACACGTTTTGAGTGTATAACGGTAAGCCGAGGATCAGTTTAGCGAATAGTGCGTGGGCTCCCTCTCCAAGTCCCACCAATAGCTGTCCGCTCACCACAGCTGTGAAAGGCACCTCACTCACTGTATGACCAATGGGGGAGTTAGAAGTTGGAAGGGCGAAACTCGCCGTGTGACTATACTTCGTAGGCATGCTCTTAGCGAACTTCCAAACCTAGTATCTCAGTGATCTGTATGAGACTTCGTATAGATTTGACCCATGAGTGCAACCCACAGTCCGTCCGTCCGCCATCCAGTTGCAACACCCTTTCGGTGCATAGCTGGCATACCACTGGAAAGAAGCACAAGATACTACCAAATTGCCGAACCTAGACAAGAGCAGTTGGGACCTCAAGGTTGGGTTCTAAGCACGGACCAATCGGATAGTATGTTTGCGCATTAACCACTGAGCCAGAGCTCTTGAGCACCCCAGCATCAAGCGTAATTTTCTTTTCGGTTTAGGAACTATGGCCCATCAATGTAGAATTCGCCATATTCTCAGCAAGGATCTGATAGTATTTTTATCATTCAGAGCGAAACCGGACTGATTTCGGTTTGGGATGTGTGAACTTGTCTAAAACTCCTACGAATAGATCTCTGCTGGCTTATTTTACTGAACCGTTTGCTTGAGCAAGATCATATTCTGGTCACCTGATTTCGTTATATCTGAAGTTAAATTTTTCACATAACACGCAGCTGGTCTGGAAGAACAGGATAAAAAAATGCAAATGCCATGGAGTCAGTGGAGCTTGCTCAATGCGCACCTGCTGGCAACGAGTAAATGAATTTCGCCGCGTTGGTATGCTACTCAAACTGGCCTACGATAAAGCCGTCCGTGCAACTTACGAACCCAGACTGGATATACTCCGCCCTACCAACATAATGGAACGCTTTGAGACCAGACCGTACAGTCGATATACCAGCAGAGGTGTTATCAGTAACCTACCAATTCACCGATCTGTGCCGTCAAACTGGGTGGCACCAACGGCAAACGAAGCAGGAGGGACTCGACAGAATCCGCCTATTTCAAGCGTCTGGGAGCGCCGACGCTTTCCGAGAAGTGCTCCTGAAATGAGTCAAGTATCCAAAACAAAATTGGTTTACCTGGAAGAGTCACCAAACTATTGTCGCCATGATTCTTCCATTGGTGAGTCTTAGGTCCAAATAACGATAAAGTGCTTATCAGCCGGAGGGCATACTTGTTACTCGTGTGAACATCAAATACTATTTAGTTCGAATAACTGTGCCCTTGGAGCATACGGGTTTTCCACTGCACAGCTTGACTTCAGGGCACACAAGACCCTACAAACAAGAGTGATATAAATGTGAATTCCACATATTCCACAACCATCTGCACTCAATATTTTTTACCACTGAAGAAAAACACTTTGGGTTCATATCATTTGACTACGATTGTTGAAAAGCCTTGGATAACCTACTGCCAGTTTGGCTTCTATTGGGTATATCTATTCCCAGAAATTCTATCAACCTCATTTCATACATGAACACCAAGTTATACCCATGTGGAGATAAACGATCTATTATAAGCGAAGTTACAGCTAACGAGAGAGGTAACCGATCAACAAGTGAATCTTGTTTTCATTACATTCTTCAACAGACAGTTTTTGTGCAGCATATCCGTGCGGAAGAATAACAGAAAAGACAGGTTCAAGTGAGATCCGGAGTAGTCTCCCGATAACAAAAGCTAGTTGGATATTTCTCTAAAATATATCTACACTCTCCGAAACTTTTCATAAAATAAATACCTATCCACCATATCTTTCTGGGCCACTTGGAGGACAATCAGCTCTGTTCTAAGCGCAAAACTTAAGTTAGCTGTTGTCGATTAGCTTGCATCTCATAGGTTTTAAGGCAGGAATGGCCGTTTGATGAAAAAAGTGGATCGGGGTGACCAAGAGTGCATCAGTTATCAGTTTCAGATAAGGAGTTTCCTCTTCCACAGGTTGTCATTCCATTTGCAGGGTAAAAATGCCATTGGATTTTCTTGCCGACTACATTCACACCGGTCAGACTATAACACATACTACCCTGCAAACTGCAGTGAAATATTTTAGCTTACATACATTTTCTTTCCCTTTCAGGTCACCTGGGGATTGCGGGACGCTTGTGCAACGCCAGTTCGATAGACGCGCCAAACTCTTGCAGTCGGTTGTGCTGTGATCGGGGCTATGAGACAGTGCAATATGAAACAGAACGGAACTGCAATTGCAAGTTCTTCTGGTGAGTACATAATTCGATTATGAAAATTTTAAAGAGGTATATTAGAAAAATATGTAACTCGATTTCTACGGTAACTTTCCTTTCCGAAGCTTTCGTGCTCAGCCTAGTCACGGCTTGATGAGACTCACTGATCAAAATGAGAAGAGATGAAATGCGATTTTAGTGCGTCCAAGGAGCTATAACACACTGCTAAGAAGGATTTCCCAAAAAAGACTGCGAGCTATACACACTACTCATTAATAGGAGTTGTGCAGTGTACCGGAGCTGAAGCGCATTCGTGTGTATGAGGACCTGAAGCAGTACCTGGTCGGCTACATTAAATTACTGAATCCCTGAAGGTCTGGTATGGCTCTATTATTCAAGGGAGTGCGTATTTCCAAAGTGAGGTCTCGAAGCATGTCGCATGCTTCCATCCACTGTTTTAAACGCACCTTAATTTTTGCTCTCTAGTTATGAAGGCCGAGCTCTTGCATTTAGCTTCATGCCACCGCAAAACACCAATCTGACATATTTTAAGACAAAATTTGTCCATATTTACTGGTTGACGGTGCAGTAGTACAAAACGCCCTCGAAAATTCCAGCTTCTGCTGCTAATGAAGTGATTAGCCGATAGACTCTGAGCGGACTAAGTAAATACCTGTTGTTTCGTACAGTATCTTTCTCAGGTATTCTACTCGGAGATTATTTCGTGTTGCTTGCGACAGTGAATATCATGAACGGGAAGCTTTAATTTTTATTTGGTGTAGCAAATGGAACCTAAGTATGCCGACTTCTTTGCTTTTTGTATCAGTTATTTACTTTAAAAGTCCCCTGGTGTGTATTCACTTTCATTCCCGCGAATCCGTTGGAATCAGTTTTCCAAAAAGCGCACATGAAGTCGGTGTGCTGCAATCCATCGGATTGACTAGAGTCGGCAGAACTTCGCCATAATGTCTGTCGATGCTATTCTTGTCTTTCAAGTGTGAACGGTCTTCGGAGCCATGTAAATTTAGCTTTTCGACTGGTTTGTCCTTCCTCAGTATGTGCCTATCTCAGCCCTTCCGATCAACAACGAACACCACGTTTTTTCGAATGGTGTGCTCTAGTAATTGTTTTACGCTTTGCTTAGTGAGCAACACACAATTCAGTATATTCATGGTGTCTTTCTTAATAGACTGTAATGTTTTCATGTGATTTTAATGGCCTGATGCCATTTTACTCACTATTTACGGTATTTCCTACTGATTTCAGTTCAGTATTTGATGCGAGATAGCTCAGTTGCTAGAACGCGAATTTACTGACAGGAAAGGTCCGTGGTTCGAACCCGACCTCTGCCTCTCAACTTCCCCTGTCTAGGCTTGGGCAACCTGACAGTATCCCAGCCCTCGTGCTTCCTTCGGGTGGCATGGTAGCTAGGCACCGAGAGGGTGCTACAGCTGAACGACGAATTTGGAAGAACAAAAGTCATCGCAAATGCAAGACATGTTAAGTGCTCTAAGCATCACTATTTTGTATTTTATTTGATATGAAAAGCTTGAGATGACTATAACTCATTAAGCCAAGCTGAACTGCTATGCTGAAGAAGATTTACACTTATCAAAATGTCTAATTTTTTGGGATCTGCTCGAGTGTTTTTTATGAGTGTGGGGAACAGGAATCAGATGACTTATCAACTGACGGGCATAGGATATCTTGGAGGAGAACATTTGTCTTGCCATTATCGTCACGGGTGCTATTTGACTGCAAATCTACCCCATGTTTGGGATATCACTAAGTGAAGAAGTTTCCGATTTTCTTTCCCTCGCAGGTGTTGCGCAGTGCACTGCAGTATATGTCGTGAAGTTGTCGTCGAACACCGATGCAGATTTTGAAAAAGTCAAAGTATACAAATTGAAACCTCAATATTCAATTTATCATCCCGGAGCACTGTGCATCATTTCTTTCAGTTGAATTCTCCCAGTCGCCAATTACTGCTGGGTTTGCACACCCAGAAAACCACTTTACGTACGGTTCTTACGGCACATACCCCACTCACCACATACACGTCGATATCACCATTCATGTTCCAGCTTGTACAATTCAATACTGTCTATACATGTGTTTGTGTTTAAATGCGTGGGCATGCATATTTTTCGTCTTTTCAGTTGTTTTAAGATATGCATCTGGAACACGCTACAAAAACCAAAGCACAATATGATAATTCCTTTAATAAGCAGACATAAATATCTAATTTCTCCAATGTTTGCACCATTTTGTCTACCTTTATCTATAATCTATACATAGAAAATATAACTGATACATCAGCAAACAGAGTTTGGTTGAGATTGAGGTCTTTATTTAGCATCTTGGAATCAGCTTACTCCAGTTGAATCCCACAGAAAAATTGAAGAGAAACCGAATGAATTGCAGGCAATATCCTTGGAATTAAGTTTCCTTGTTCGTATCTAGCTTAGTTTGCAATCATAAAATATGGCGGGGTAGGAGCACGCGGCTTTTGTTCAAAGAACGGGCGCGGCTGACAAAACATGCCTGCCACAAAAGTCATGGGTTTACACAAATGTACTCATTTGGAAATCAATTTGGTTTGTGAATAGTTTTTGCTTTATGAAAATGTACTGCGATATCTCGAATATCTTACTAACTGAAACAAGAGGCGGCCTCTATGAAGCACATTCAGTTGAAGAATGTCATAAACGAGAGATTCAGTTGAGTCTCCCGTGAAAACCAAATTGATTTGCAAATGCGTGTGTTTGTCGAAATCAGTGCAATTTAAGTTCAAGTAGAACATAAGGTTGACGGAAACTCGGAGACTGCGCCCAAGTGTTCGACAAAGGTAGATTGCTTACGTTAATTCTGGTCGCCCAACAGTTTTAGAGAACTTCTAAAAACTTTATGCACCCGAAAGAAAGAAAACCGCCATGGCGTCAAAAATCTTACTGAAGATATTGTAGGAACGTCGCAAAAATAATGATATATTCTAGCCCGAAATGCAAGTGATCGGTCGCAAATATGCCCACAGCAAAATATCAGGCCAGATAAGAGAACATGGAATGATGATGGGTTTCAATGCGGGTCAGTCTGAGGTTACACCATGTCCTGAAATGAAAATGGTTCCAGCTAAAATAGAGTGAGGAGGGTGCACCTTACCCAGAAGAATTGAAAGAGTGAGTGTTCGTAATCATTTCCCATCTCGGAATGTATCCCGGTGAACTTGAAACACCCGGGAGAAGACAAATGGGGAATAATGCACACCTTTCGGGGGGAAATATACAGTTATAACTTGTATACTCACAGTAGTCTAGATGAATGCAGAAATCACTGTCAAGACTTGCTAAAAACCGCTCCAGTTTGTGGAAACAGCCGTAATTGCAAGCACTTAATCGCTGCATATTTTGGAAGTAATTGATCATTGACAGTGTAAGCTGAGACGGACGGTTACGGAGCCTTTGCTGATATTGCTCATCCAGAATCACCCACAATAATAGTCGGATGGCTCCAGACCAATTAGGGTTAAACAACACCTTCGAGAGAACAATTCAGTATCCCTTTATGTTCATACATAACGTACATGCTAAATTGATAATGACGTTGTCGTTGCTCTGAAATAAGATTAGGCAATCAGTCAATTGAATTAGATTGACATTGAAAAAGCCAGTAGTTACTATTGCAGTCATTGCAGTACAGGGACATTCGCTGGGGTCCAGGGAGGATTTTGCTATCAAGAAAGTGTTGTTGGTAAACAAACGATGTTTCACGTCTCCTCACGTGTTTTAGATGAAAACGTGTCATGTAGCGCAATTTCAGGCAGATTTGATTAAAAAACTAATCACTTGAGTGCAAATTTCAACTATTTGAATGAGAAGATTAGAGATGAGACTAAACGTTTTCGTTAAAAAATGACCCTTGTGTGCTGACATCTTGGGGGCATGTGCCAAGCCAACACGTAAAACCAGGTCTAGGGAAGAACTAGTCGCAGCGCACAAAGTGGCAATCTCACAAAGTGTGCGTTGTTAACCCTGTTTCTGTATTCACAGCCTCGCTGGAACTGTCCAACACTTCTGTTGACGTAATGATTCTGAAGTGCTAGACACGAATCCCGAATCGCACATTCTTGTCCTTGTATGCGTTTGAACTTCGGAACTCAGAAAAAAGCGAGGCTTGCGCAGGATGGACGTACGTGGATTATTGTGTCTTAACAGCCGACGAATTCACACTGCTATGCAGTCTTCAATCCAAAACAGACAAAAGATCCCTTTTGGTGTTTACTTACGTTCACGGTAGCCAATATGAAACCCTAACATCCGTGCTAACTGAAAAATGCACATTTCTCAGCTACTCGTAGACAGCTTCCTTTCGTTGCTTACCTCATCAGGGCCGTTGTGTACGGACAAAGTGTTCCGATTTCCTTGTGTTTTGGTTACCTTGGTGCAGCTCATCATTGCCATTTGATAGGGATGTCGGACCACCAATAAGCTGCTTGATTTGATTAAAGTTTTCAGCATATTGCGGTGAGCTCAGTTTCCGTATTAGGTGACTATCTACGATTTACGTTATCTAATGCGGCTTCAATGGCCATTCGCAACAGGTAGGGCTTGGGTTAATCAGTTAAGATTCATCTGTCCTGATTCGGATTGCAGTTATTTGGTTGTTTACGCAGTTCCTCTAGCAATTCGTTCTTTTTCGCTGTTTCACTCATGAGATATCCGGAACTATCTATGTTGAATATGAATATCTGTCCAAGCCGTGGCTAAGGTTGTCAGAACCGGTGCTGCTGTGTGCTCGCACATACTTGATCGTGTGACAGAATGTCGTGGTACCATAAATATTCTGCTTTGTGGATGAATTACTGCGTGAGCTGGTAGAAAAACTGCAAGTTGTCTCTATTCATCAGCATCACTGTTGTGAGCGTTCATATGGTCTTGACGAATATATGGGCCTCGTAAATCAACCTCGGAACAAACAGCAGGTCGCACCATACTCTGATCGAGACACTTGTACAACAAGAAAAGACATAAAATTGACAAGGGCAAGCCTCCGTGTCTACCTCCTTTTTCTCTGCGTCCGACGAAAGCTCTCTGGCTCATTATTGATTTCTTGGGTTGCAGTAATAGGGATCTATTGAATTTAACACAGGGGATCAAAAGCTATGAACACATGAGTGCACCGTAGTCGATCTCGAGAAAGCTAAGTTTGATTCATTATTATGAGAATTAAACCGAAATGCAAGCAGCGCCAGTTTTGTTGTCCCTCTAAAGTCAATTGAACACACTGTTAGTAGGTAGAATTTCAGTAACCGTTACCAGTCTAACTAGATAGAAAGTAGAGCATTACACCGAAAGATAGTCAGTTTTCGATCTCTCATAGCTCAGACATATGAGGGGCAGACAAAATCGATACTGATGAAACGGTTTTCAGGGGGAGTGAAAAGTCGTTATCATGGCATTCAGGCGCTTTGCTAAACTCAAAGTGCAGTTCGATAGCCTCTTCAGAATCAATAGCAAATAACTGATTAACGCCACCGATGATAGCTGAACAAGTCACTTTAAGAAATTCATGAATATTGATCGGTAAACAGTTGTTAAGTTGAAACCGAACTTACTAGAGGAGTTTAGCAGGAAACTTAGAAACCAGTGATCAGTATTTAAACAAAGATAAAACATAAGGATGATTGGATTTACTAAAAGCGCCCTTTCACAGCAGAAATACTGAATTTTTCGGTTCACGACAAATCAAGTGCGTATAATACTGGTTCGTGAGTGATCTGCGTAGTCCGTTTTAAGTGTTTGGCCTTCGGCGTTAAATGCAATGTTGGGAATCCCACAGATCTGGCGGGTAGAATGATTGTTTGTTTAGTATATCTCGTCTTTAGATTGATCTTAATTGCTCTGCTGTGAAGAATGCCTTGACCTTTGCAGAGATCCTCCTAAAAAAAGGCTTCCAGGGAAGGGAATTCTTAGCCTCATCGGATGCAGCTTCTTTCCCGGGTGATTTTACAATGATGTACCTCTGTTGGGGATCGCACTTCCGACTGCACTAGTGTAGTGATTTCTCTAAGGGAAGTCATCTGAAAAAAGAACAGTTATTTTAATTTAGTTCCGTGACATCGCGGACTGCCAATTGATAAACAGGACGAGAAAATGGAGCTAACATTCGTTTGATATGGTCCTTCGGGGAGAATTGTTCGGAGCGTTTTGTGGCTGAGAGACAAGTTTTGACATGTGGCCAACATCTAACCGGACAAATGTGACGTTTTCACCAGCGGCCCATTTAGGGGGATCAATGTATTTCAAGAATTCATGTGCACAATGTGGTTTCGAAATGTCAGCAGAAAGTCAAACAACCGCATCCTTTTAACTAGTCGATATAATTATTGCTGATTACTGGTTGAATGATTCAATCTCAAAACCAGTGGGTTGTGAGACAACTAACATCTGTTCCAATAGGATTTGGGTTCTTCAGTGGATGGTCCTTTATGTATTGGTCCTCGTGGGTTGACAGGGGGAAGGGGGAATCAATTGAAATTTAACTTTTTACTTCATATATTAACTGACAACCGCTGTTCTCTATATGTCAATTCGGCTGATCCAAAACCACTCTCTGCATGCTTGCTGTTCCTACGTCTACTTTTCTGCTCTTACTGGAGTGGCGGCTGCCTCTATTGCTTCGTCCATAAGACTCCGTGCTGTGAATGTTTGTTCCCTCCTCAGGGCCCTTAAATTCAAGTCTTCACGGAAAACATTTTTGACTAGGAGGGAAGTACAATGTAAAATCGAATTACCTCCATTAGCTGAATTCTCAACCGATGGTGCCTGTGTGCCTGGTGGTCCGATTACTCGCTAACATTTCATTTCATGAGCCACTACGTCCGCATAATTTCACTTCGACATTCAAACACGAAGTAGGATCGAGGAGAGTTCGGATCTAGGCCTGATTCATTAGCCCTAAAATAGGCAAGACCGTCAATGGGCTGCTCACATTTTTCAGTGGAGTTATGGGGAGCGCCATAACAAGGTGTGCACATGGAAGTTCTTCAGAATCGAAGATAAGATGAAAAAGTCAACAATAGGTAAAGTGAACGAAAGATATCCTGTAAGACGTGTTTTTTTTAAAGGAAACTTTAAGGAAAACCAGTCATACCTTCATACACGTATAAACTCAATTCAGAATGAGAAATAGACGGAATACCGCAAAACTTTAATACTTGGAGGCAAGTAACGCCCTATCTCAGGAATGCCACTGCCTTGAGACCAGTTTAATTTAGTGTGATTTCGCACTGGCTTGCACAGGGTTAGCAACAAAAGATCTCTTGAGAGACCACCAGAGGTGGATTTCGGTGCGGTCGTACATCAGTCGATTGGTCAATTAAAATGCCAGAAGAGATCATACCTTTCTCCGCATGTTCACTGTGAGGGCCTAATGAAATGAATACATGATGGGATTCAAAATGTGTCATTTCTTACGGGTTCCATTGGACATGGCCTTCGTGCTCCATGACGATCGTTGATATATTTTGCTTCTCATTGTGTTGGTGGGCTGTATTTCGGTGACACAGCAAGAGAGAGACACAATATCCTGGAGTTTCGCAAATATATGCAGCTCTCTTACGCTCCAAAGATTTCATTTTAAAAACACATGTCAGCGTTACATGATTGTAGAGAGCGTTCTTCTGTGTTCAGCCAATTACCTGTTCATTTCCGTATAACAACACGCAAATCAACATCAGGTTTCATCGGTTTGCTAAAATTTCCCCGGTAAACATTGCCCTCCGAAGTGTATGAAATGGACTGAGTCATAAAGATACTGGGCGCCAATGACTGCTTGCTTGTCCAGTCGTTTATATCTACACGACCCACCGGTAAACAATAGGTTTCTTCCTAACCCACACTTGTCTTGGTTTCTGAATATCGGTGAAAACTCAGAAAACTCCGTTTGCTTCGGAGAAATCAATGCACTATTCAAGAAAAAGTGCACATCAGCTGTCAACGACTTAATGGAGGTTGCACGTTCCCACGGTTATTTCATCCGACTACTTCACCAACAGCCATCTGCGCCAGTGTATTTTGAAATCAGGGGCCCTGAGATGATATTCTAGCGTTCATAGTTCCAACCAAAGTGAGGGCACCAGTCTATAGCACTTTCACATTTAAGGTAATATTGCAATTATATATCAAATTGGTGTAAAGCAAGCTACAGTAATCTGCATTAGTGGGAGCGAACGCCCAGATAATCGTTATTATTCCCTAGTAATGCTCAGTTTGCTGCTGAAATCAGCTGCCATGAATAGTTAGTGGACGGTAAATGCGTTTTAGTGAACCAGTTATCCAGGAGAAACCGTCGCAAACCTGTCTAGACACCCATACTCCACCAATTCGTTTCAACAGCAGGCCTTTTCAAGGTAATTGCATTCTCACCAGTGCTTACCAATTCTTACCAGTACCCCAGGAATAAAATTTTGACGCTGGGTAAGGCAGATGGATGCGGACTAACTCTGCATACTATCGGCTAGTTCTCTTGTTGAGTTGTGGCTTCAGGCAGAAAGTGCAGTTAGCTTGCTTTACTAAAAACCGCGCAGCAGGCTTGGTCCGAACAATCAACTGCTGTGTATGATGAACTTTATTTCGCTGTGTTTGTTATCCTCGAAATAGGATGTACAAATAGTCCGTCGCATGTTGGCCTCAGGAGGCTTGCAGTAAAACAGTTATGTGTAGCACAGATACATTTTCAACTGTCAACAGTCTACTTTCACGTGCTTACTAAGGGTGTGTGTATGTGTGTGCGTTTATCTCGACTAGTACTCCTGGACCACCGAAAATCTAGTGAGTTAGTGATCAGAGTCGGGCGTTCCTGATTAGTTCTCAATTTATCTTCTTGTCAGACTCTCCGAAAGTTCACGTTTCATGGAAACTCAGGGGCATCTGTCTAGCGCTTAAGCACAGTGGTCCTGATACGTGCATGTTATATGTGGTGCAGAATAAGCCTTGGCTCAAATATTCCCTTGTTTCTCACCGCAAATTACTTCGTCACTTATCATTTTATCGGCATAGTGATGCTCAAATAATATATTGGTCCTTTAATAACAAGTCAAGCCACCAGCTGATTTGGGCGACTTTTTTATATGATTAGGCTTCCCATAGAACCCCGACAACTCTTAATGAAGGAAGTCGCGGAATGACCGTTCACAAATATTTCAAAGGTGTCCTGGTATGAGCAAATCCACTGACTAGGTTTCGCAGGGCATGGCTAAACGTTGCCGGAGCATAATTGGCACATAGTGCTGGAAGAATACAACCTAGTGTGTTGGGGGGTTGAAACGAGGATTAACTCGACAAAAGCATTTAACGTTATGTTTCATGACTTCATTGATAGTCAGTAATTTTCAGCTGTTATACTAATTTCCGTTTGAACACCTCTACATGGCACATCCTGAAGTATATGGATAACGGACGAGCTGGGTTCCTTTGTCTGTTTCAAATGAAAGAACCTGTTGCAACGAAAAGCTACGGGAACTTGCTTAATTCAAAGGTGAATGGAATGAAACGTCAGAAGTCCTCTCAAGCTGATAAATGATGTCTGTTTGATAAAGCACCGGCAACGTTGATTATCTCTCTCTTGGTCAGTCTAGAAAATATAGCTGTGAGCGCATCAGTCTAGCAGAACTCGTTGTTGCACAGTGATAAGCATTGTAAAACATGATAAATCGGCCCAGCGCACACACATGTACCCTAACAAACCCTGATGATGCACATCAGCACGAAACTAACCTACCCAATTTTGGTCGTTAGTTCTGAACGCCCTGGAAATGAGTTACGAGGGGAACTCGAAATCCAATAATTTATTGGTGGTTTTCATGAATCTCCGTCAACACAGTTCAGCTGCTCGAAAATAGAACCGAAGATCCCCGAACACACGTTTTCTTAAGCCCTACTGATCTCAAAACACGATAAGGGTGTCCAGCTGTCTTCTCTTGGAAAACAAAATGATGACGCTAACGAAAAATCTCGTTATATCGAGTTCGCTTAGACAAATTTGGCATGATGTATTGCCCCTTTGAGACCTGATGGGAAAGTCACGTGATAAGATCTAACGGTGATCTGGTTTGTGCTTTTTTTAGGCAATTAAGCATGGTTCACGTACGGACAAATGGGTATGCTATCCAGAAAAGTGGAGCGACCGACTAGATTTATAGACAAGTTACTTTCGGAAGATGACATTATTTTTACAACGACCTAAGTGTGACGCGTCTTTAAATCACTACACATATCTCTATCAAGAAAAACAACAGTTAGGAGATGAAATGATGTACAAAATTTCTGTGAGAGTTTTGGTAACTCAGATGAGCAAATCAACAACACAAGACCGGCCCCGTTGTGGATTAATAACCGCACACAGCACTTGGTATTGTGTTGGTAGTTAAGTTAGCTAGAATATATCTTTCATCTTGATCCAATAGTGCTTACGAAAGCCTCCTGGAATGGTGGACCCTCAATGGGTTCCATACTCATTCCAAATGACTGAAAACCATGAATCTTCACCAACAACCACAGGGAGCAGCGCTTTCATTGTAACGTTCTGATACGTAGTGATTCAAAACTTTCATCTGGTGACTGGTTTCATATCCACACCGACAGGAGAAATAGATCGCTGGATATAAACATTTACTTCACTCTTTTCAGCTGCGAGTCCGGAAAGGCGGAAAATGACTTAGAAACAGATTCAAACGGACAGGCAGGTGACGTCAGGATTGTTGTTGCATAGTCCAGACAACAGGCAATGAATCAAATTATCCGGGCAAGTAGTACTGGCACGTGAATTTTTTCGGACAAAACCCCGCTGACAGACGGAGGTTTCGGGTTCTTGCTGCATGTGCTCATTTGAAAAAAGCTCTTGGATTAAACCGGTAACCAGTTTGCGAAAGCGGTTCAGCTTCCCTTTTTGACCCCATATCCTTTGGAAATAGCCTTGTTACCCTCTGAAAGGCGTACAGTGGAGTATCTTCAAACGCAAGTTCTAACAGACGCCTGTTTGTTCTCCACAAGTTCAAGTGAACTGGTGAATTACGTGTGGAATATGTGGTCTGATAAAGTACGGGCGCGCTTTTGGAGAGAACTTTCCAAAGTAGTCCGCTCAAGGTGTAGTTGTGTCGCACAACTGACTCCTTTCTAGTGTCGAATTTAGCTTTTACCTTTTGCCGTTGCCAAATGTCCACCTCTGAAGAGGTAAATGTCATCCTTCCTCACTCCGTCCGTTGGATGAACGCCATGATTATTGTGTACGAAATCCTGGAGGTAGCCATTAGCAATGAGACTAGCTCTGAGATATAATTATCCCGCTTTCACCTGTTCAGATCTAAGTCACCATAGTTACGTCCCAGTGAAATGCTAATCGTGTGCTGCGTTTTTCTGAGGCACGAGTCAGTGAATATCAAAGCTTACGTCACCAAAGTTGTGACAAAATTTCTGCTGAGATGACGATAGCGTTTTACTGTTGCTATGGCATAAAAATAGGCGCTTATTATTCCACATCCACTTCTCAGAAAACGTTCTGGAAACACCAAACGTAGTCCCGGATGAAAAAAACTTGGCCTTTTCAAATGCCCTGTCTCCGACGGTCACAAGCACAAAGCTACTTACCTGCTGGGGGCTTTCTTCCTCCACTCCCAAGCAGGCCGGGCTGACATACAAAGACAAAACGCACCTTGTCTTTCCTGAGTTCTCATCAATTTATTCTAATTAGGCCGAAAATCAATTACCCTAATTCTAATCCCTCACTTCCTCACCGAATTTTGCCTCCTACCGTCACGATCCCGATCTGCCGACTGGTGTGTGTGGTGTTGCCGATTCGCGTTGGTGAATCCTGTTTGATAACAACTTTTCCTCTGACTTTGGGTTTTCGTCCGCATCTTCCTCTTCCTCTTCAATATCCGCTCGTCAGGCTGGTGTCTCGTTTGATTTTGTTGCTAACGTTGTTTATGTCTTGCCTGATCGACCCAACAGCTCAACCCCACCCACTTTCACAGCCTCGCTTGAACAACTCACAATGAGCTACCCCGCACAACCAAACCTCCAAGGAGTGGCAACACCAGGCTAATTGAATTTTGTCCCCAAAGCTTCGGCAAAAAGTGTTATCGAATTAGCAACGCAAAAGCGAGTCTTCCTCTACCGTTTGAATTCATGAATTCACAAGACGATGTGAAAGAAGACATGAACTACTCCGTGGATTTGATGAACGAGACAGCTATAATTTGCTATCATCTTTTGTTCACCTGAGGGAAGCTAAGCGACGAGAATCTTGCAATCTGGCCAGTAAGTCTGAGCTGTTGTCCGGGTGTAAATACGCTCATTTAGCAAAAATTTGTCTGAACGATTTGAATCCACTGTTGTGATTTAAAAACAAGTTGACTGTGAGCTGATCCTGTTTATAGAAGCCCAATGAAGCCAAGGTCATAAGGTGCCTAAGCGTACATCAGTTTTTATGGGCAAACGAGAGATGTTATCAGTTTACGTATGAAAGACTGTCCCCCAGAAGAACTTGTTGGCGCCAGTAGGTTCTCAAAAAATCAAAAGGCGCGTGTGTCGGCTTGTTCCCATAGTCCCCGGATGGTATATCCATGGTTTTTTAGCTGTAAATTGAAGACCACTAAGCTATGCCGTGATAACTGATCGATGGGAACAGGTGTACAGACTTTCAAAAGCTCCCGCATGTTCTTGCATGTTCCTACAGTTGGAACAACCTACCCCATTCCCACACATGCTCCAGTTTCCAATTTCAACTGGTTTTCTAAAAGTTTGACGGGCCCACTTAACACCGGTTAAATTGGTCGAAACCGATATAACTTAGTGCCTTTTATCGGTGGAATCCACAATTTTTGGATTTGGATCGGCGGGGAAGCGGAAACTTCACTGTCAGTGGCAGGAATGAGTTATCCATTGCTACATGCAGAAGAAAGAAGCGCACAATTTCCTAAAGATCGACCGATGTTCGCTCGATTTTCGCCATTTCAGTGTGGAAATGATCAGCTCCTATCTTGATGCCAGCTCAATGCGGAAGAAAAAAGAATGCCATCCTGTATGAGTCAGAGAGTGATACTTTCCGTCGCGAATCCTAAATCTGTTTGCTAGAAGGCATTTAGCAAGTTTATCAGCCCAGACTACAAGCTTATTCGGATGAATTACAGGTCAGGGGTGGTTAAAAGTAATTCCTAGGTGGTTCTGCCGTGCAGAACTTCTCAGATCGGGCTAAGAAAACATGTCTGACAATTTTTTAAATTCTGAATTCTGAATAATTCCTCCAGCACACTCTACAAAGTGATGACCACTGGAAAACAGTCTGAGGTCATGGAGGAACTGAATAATATTTCTAAGTCCCCAGTCCCTGTCATCGAAGTCGATCCAGAGCGTGCAGTTTTAGTCCTAATGAATATTTAAAGAAAGTGATCAATTTTCCTGTTCTGCCGAAAGCACGCATAGCCAGAAGCACCTAAGCCAAGAAACGCTGAAACATTCATATCCACACAACAATCCAGTATCTCATCCCCAATCACATGGGAGCGAAATGGCTCAGTGATTAAAGCACGAATTTACTGACCGGAAGGTCCGTGCTTCGAACCCGACCTCTGCCTCTCAACTTCCCCTGTCTAGGCTTAGGCAACCTGGCAGTATCCCAGCTCTCGTGCTTCTTTCGGGTGGCATGGGAGCTGGGCACCGAAAGGGCTAGTGATTAGTTTTTTTTACCCCATTCACAACAAAAAACAAGAACTCGGTGGTAAGGCCCAGGAGGCAGGATAAGAGATCTTCCCTAGTTTACAGTCCAAAGAAGCTTATCAGCTAGGGGGAGGTTCGAATTGAACTCTGGAAGACAACAGACTAAATTTTTCTGGCTATTCACTATCCTTTCACTTCCGAAACAAAGCAAGGTTGTTGCATGCTCACTATCTGGGTAATACATCTATCGATTACCTAAAAAAAGTCCCCTGAAACGATGACCTCTTAAGTGGTTCCAAACATTTTCCAGTCGCCTGAGAATTTCATGGGTACTACTTACACATCACTAGATGTACTAGTTCCCGGTGTTTTCTAAGCGGCAACAAGGTGAAGAGCCTAAACCTTATCATGGTACAGCGGTTTATGCACGTCGGTCAACCAATGAAATCTACTTGCGCAGCACCACACGTACCGCCGACAAGCAACCGCGGTTTTTCTCAGCCTTAAAGAAGCCTTCGAATCTACAGGTAGACCAGTCCTTCTATATAATCTCAGGCAGAAAATGACTCCCTTGAACATGGTAAACATTCTTCATTCCCCGTACTTTCAAACAATGAGCTGTCTAAAAACTTTGTCAAGACCGGTTGAATTCATCAGATCTGGTCTCTCCCGCTTTTTGTTCAACCTTGTCATTGAGTTCCACTCCAGGGGACCATGAATATATCGAAATTACGTCTGGAGAGAGATAAATGGACACGGATAATTCGGACTGCATAATTTTGTTGTTTGACGACTAGCTGTCTGTGCAAAATACTCCTAACAGGATATCTGAGGCAGTCCCATGTTCCGATATGCCTTTTTGCGTCTTCCACTTTCAAGGTGTTTCTTCAGGATTACCCATCCTGTGGCGCTCGTCTGAAACTTCAAACTGAAGAACTTGGGTGTGTTGCTGGCAGCCACGTACACCGTGATCATACCAAAATAACTGTAGTCAGTCTGCGGATACCGAAAGCATGGGCAACGTTCACCAAATTACTTCAATATGGTGTCAGAAACCAATATTACTGAAGGTAAGGGACCAAGTGCACATGGCTACTTTAAGGGTGTCCTCAATTTATGTTTGTAAGACTTGCTTCTCCCAGATAGGAGTACCTGCGGCATCTTCATGCATTTTATCGGTGCCTCCGTAGCCCAGAAAGCGCCGTATGGCTGCGGCGAGTAAGGAACTAGGTGGCGCATAGGTAAGCATTTGGCAACGAGTCAGAATCGTGAGAGCGGCTGATTGAGCTTACTAGTTTGTGGCAGGTCTTACGAATGCACAAACATCGTCTACCAAAGGCAGTGTTATTTACTGTTCCAACTAATTACTGGTGGAAGGTTCGCGGGGGACATGATGAGGTAAAATGAAAGCGGTTACCGTCAAACTGAGTGCTGAGAGGTCTTCGAGCAATTCCGACTGGGGATAAGGTGATCCTGCTTGGATCACCTGCTTAGATGTGGTTTGAAACCCTGTAGAAAATGGCACACAACCGATGCCAGTGGCGCGCATGCTGTCATTTACTAATGGGACTTCCTATTTAAAGTTCACCTCTCTCTATAGACGTAATACACTACTCATAAGGTTGTTGAAAACTCTTCGACGGCCCACGACAGGTTTCGCCCTTCTTGGGGCTCATCAGATAGGTGTCGTTCCAGATTTTCCATCAACCTAATGTTCTACTTGAACCCAAATTGGACAGATTTCGACTCATTCGCATATCAGTTTGTTGGTGAGCCCTAAGAAGGGCGAAACCGGTTGGGGGCTGTCGAAGATTTTTCAGCCATTTTCACAGTAGTGTATTACGTCTATACAATGTATCGCGATATCTCGAATATCGTACCAACTGAAACATGAAGTGGCCTGATACAGCGCATTCAGTTGCTTAAGAACATGATAAACGAGAGATTCAGCTGGGTTCCAGGTGAGTCTCTTTGCAAAACCAAATTGACATACAAAATAGTGCATTTCACCTCTGTTCGTTGGACTTACGTTGTGCTGACATTTACGCTGGTATGATACACAGGAGCTTTCGCACAAGTGACACTGAACGCCAGTGCTAGTCATGATTAGAGAGTGTCCATAAACAAAAGCCATCAAAGACACTCGTATCATGCGTAATCAGGTTGGTTTGGAACTTGCCGTAGGAAGACGAACTCATACGCCTCCATTCCAGGTGGATGAAGAAATCTACGTGAAAAATTAATATGACCCAATCCGTCTTCTTTGTGTGACGACTGGAGTCGTTGGAAATTAGCATCCATAATGTGTGCTAGAAGCGAAAACACAAAAATTCCCCATAAACATACACAACGTTTTCTGTATCTGGTGATCATCCTCTACTTTTAAATATTTTCGGTTGACGATAGCCGAAAGTGATGCTACTCATACTGGTAATGAGGCAGGTTATTCAACATATCTGTGTTTAATGTTTTTTAACCAACATATTTCTTATACTACACACTTGTTTGAATTCAAGAATAATCACAAAATCATTTTGTGAGCGAGCGTCAAATCACACTTTACACATCACTATTTCTAGCCGTTTTTTCTGTCTCCATGTGCTTTTTATCGCCTCAGTTCACCTGTCAAAATCAGATGTACTGTGTTTTGTTTCCCACACATGACCGAGAGTAAACAAGGCCTGTAAGTGAATAACACCTTCTGGATTTGCTGTTTTTGCCTACCAGGAAGCACATTTCCACATAACAGTGATGCATCTCAAACTCCATGTTGCGACATTTTCAAGTATATGCTGAACAGTGGAAAATGTATGGCGTGAATGCATCCTGAGTACATCGTGATGTGAGTACCCCATGTGCGTGTGTGCATTCAACTTGTGATTGAGGCAAGTAACAGATTCATCACTAAAGGTTAACTCGAAGATAGTTTTGGAAGATTCCGAAATACATATACCTTTCAGTATGAAGCTGTTTGAAGTGGTCTCCATCGGGAGCCACGTAGACTCACCGTGACATTAGTATTGCTCAGTCCAACCAAGTGAAGTCCAGACTAATTGTTAAACTTGGTCGACTCTTTTCTACTAATGTATATCCTCCTTTATAGCAATACACCAATAATATATACTACAGCTTAAATACTGTACAATGCCAGCCTTATTTAAGAGAGCGAAGAAAAGGAAGGCTTGGGACTTAGTACAGGAATGTTCTATGCCACCAGAGGAAACGAGTAAGAATCAGGTGAATATATCACTAAATATCACTGAACTAAGAAAGCTTGGACAAAGTGCAGGGGTTAGGCACCACCAGCACGCTTGGCCTCATAAGACGTAATCTCAGCGCACAACAGGTAGAGAAGTGATAGCATGCATGTCACTGTGGTCGGTCGCATGCCATTTTCTGCCGGGTTTCCCGCCACTTTCAAAGAGGACCACATGACCACCAGCCAAGAATTTGCGTGAGATTCTGCAGCATTTACTGCGGACGTAACCGTTTCTATTTTACACTGCACAATCCTTCAATTAGCACTGGTTTAAAATGGAAGACAGCAGATTCCTTGGTATGCGATAGTTGAGAATGCGCAATTACACCACAGTGATCTTAGCGCGGACTTTGTTTGCTCCTCCAACGGTGGAGGTTCACTTTTGATCTTCTACTGCCTGGTCACAACAGAAAATCCAAGGTTCTTAGATTTGACGGTACAGATAAAGAATGACCTTCATCATCGCCAGGATCCGCTACTACCAGGCTGTGCATTAACTCAGATCCTCAAGCAAGGGAAATAAAGAAGACGCTAGAACCTATCGGTAAACAGGTGTATCCACATGAGCTATGGACTACCTTCGAGTTAGCTGAATATATTCAAAGGGTTGATGCCATAAACAGCTTTCGAGTGACTTGTTGACTGGATTTACTGATGTGGCACGGCTGGGAGCCCTTAGGTATGCCTGCAACTTCCACATTAGTTCCGATATAATTCTATTGGCTCCAGATGTTGACCTTTAACAAATGGCTTTACAATGTACTCATAACAATTTTTATAAGGCTGCAATCTACATCCTAAGTCTCTTTTCTAGGCTCTTTTCTAGATTTTATCCGTGCAGACAACTTTATGTTAAACTTCGAAAAATAATTCCTGAATCCAGCAGTTGGACAGTTGAATATTTTGTCAACAAAATGCCAATTTCGTCTTCAGTAGACATAGTACATTTCATCATCTTGATATGTCACGCGCAGGGAGCATTGTTCTGCCAGGGAAGAAGACCCCAACTGTATCTTCCGGTCCTGTGATTCTGTAATGACCAAGAAACAGGGTGCAACACACCATGAAGTAGTCTGCAGAAAACTATTCGCCATGACCAGTACATGGCATGAGACAAAGGAGGAACAAAGTACGTTGTCTCTTTTGTAGAGCCTACAGGAACTACTCAAATGATCAGCTGGATGCAGCTTATCATGCACAGGTATTTGAGCCACCATCGGTAACAGAACGACAAAGCCAAAAAGATACCAAAGTGTCAGTTCACATTCAGTTACTTCTAAGCAGGGAGGCAGCTGCTAAGCTATGGTCCGTAGCATGACTACCTACCTGGAGCGGATCTGTAATGCGCCACAAGTGAAGGTAGGGACCGGCAGCAACCACAGTTATCGAAGCGCCAACCAGCCTTATACGCAGTCGTCGACACGTTAGTTCGAAATGTTTCACAAAACTGGCTTGACGCTTATCTCAGATCTGGAATGATTAGACATGCGGCAGGTGTGAGCACTTATCGGATCGGTAAAGGTCGCTGCCTCAGTCCATACTAATCATCTAGCATAATATGTTAAGCACTAAAAAATCACGCCCGTTTCATTCACCGGCAAGCACCGAAAACAGCTGGATCTATGGCCATCCGAACATTTGTCATCAACAGATCGGTGGACGCTGTTCCATCGCCTGTTCCGCCTTGGTCCGTAACTAAGGGAATTCGCAGTGCCTCCAGTGTCCTAGTTCTAACAAAAATGTGACAATAATGGCGTAGATAGACGACTGTTCCGGTATTTTTCATAAGGGAGATGAACTGTCTCACTATCATGACTGTTCCGGAGTCTAAAGCAGTAGATCCCAAATTCTTCAGCGTATTTCTCCTTTATCTCTCCCTGTCCTATTTGTATGCAACATCCGAACCTAATATTTGAGTAAAACACAGATCGGATGATGAGTTAAATTGTCATTAACTTTGAACATAGTTCCCTCCGAAGACAGGCCACACATTTGAAGAGAACACGACAGGTTTCTTTATCCACCAAGGTTGAATCCGCGTTCCATTGGAATACACAGCATCCACAGAGGAAGCGTAGTAATCTAACTTCCAACAGGTGGTCCGTTTTTGGAACTGATGCACACGGAAATGATAAGCAATATGATGGTTGGTTCCCCTCGATGCATTCCAACCTGTGCATTTCATGTTGACCGGTAATCTGAAAATTGTGATAACCTTAGGCTGGGGTATGTGAGGTCCTTTTCGAACTTGAGGGTTGAGAATGACTGCATCAAAAACTAACTAGCTAGTAACCATGCTGAGAATAGAGTAAACAACAGCTCAAGTTTCTCACAATTGTGAATAACGTTCAGTTATTTCTGCCTGCGATCAGCAGCCGTGATATGCCTTCCGGAACATGTGTTTGTTCCCAACGTTGTTTTCAATGTTAACAATGTGGTCATCACTTGTTCGTCAGTTTCCGGTTTGATGAGACTATCCCAGTGATGCTTAAACAGTCTCTGTTGAGCAGATAAACCATAAAAACTTGCCCAGATAGCAACAATACAGGCCGTTATGTCGCATCTACCAACATATTGCAACTGCCCTTACAGTGTCTGATCAGTACAATCGTCTATGTTAGTTTTGTAGAGTGCTGTATCTTGAGCTATATCATCTATGGTACCGCGTTCATTACGTTCATCTCTGTAGAGAATTTCGTTCGAATTACACTCCGATATTTGTTTGGCTGACGCAGTCGTGAATGGTGAAACATCAAAATCCTTTGCCTAGTCTATCTGGGCAGTATGGTAAGTACCTAATTTTCTATCATTATTGGCCGGATAACTTCCCGGGAGGGATTCACTCTGGTGACCGATGGATATTCTCCTCCCCCTGCCTCACGACGTGTCCCCTGAGTTCTTTACGTTTTCTCCGCAGAGGGACGTCGATTAAAGTTTTTCATGATTTGATCGTGCTAATGTGTAGGTCTGGTTTGCGGTAATTTTGTCTGTGTGCTGAGCCGGGTATTTCGAGTGTGAATATTCCGTCACCATTCAGGGAGACAATATCGGGGTATAGTAAAGTACCAGCGTATCAGGTTGGGCCGATGTTTAGGCACCACACAGCGTTGATTTTTATATATGTTCCGCTGAATGGGCTAATTTTCTTTATGACTTACCGTTCGGATTGTCGGTGCAATGGTTGGACTTGATAAATGTAAGCATTGCAAAATGCCGAACTACGCAGCCAAACTCTTTGTCACCAACCCAAGAAGTCGAGAGGTCTTATCCATCAATCCCGAGATTTGTAACGATGGGACGGGCGTTGTCTGAGCACCAGCTTTGAGCACCGTTCATAGCACACGATACCTCCTTTTAAGATTCGTGAGTGGAAGCTACCGTAAGCGACCTAGAAACACCAGCAATCCGTCATTCAATAGTGTCTGAGCTGGAACTTCGCAAATCGCATGAACGAGCGACCATATGAACCTGTTGGCTAGAATTAGATTTCAAAGTTTCCACTAACAAGCGAAAAAGATACTTTCAGTATTCTTCGGGACATTATTTTGAAGTAATATTTGTTAAGAGGTATGCAGTTGGATAGTTTGAAAGTCAATTTTCTGTATGTTTACAAAACATAAGAAGGTCTGGTTCAAATCTAGCTCACTGGATCAAAGTCCGCTTGTATTTCTGTCTGCAGACGGCTGTGTAATGTTAGGAAACTGGTATGATGTACTGCATGTCAAGCCGAGAATCGCAACAACATGCAGTTTGAAAACACTGGTCATGCTGGACTAGTTGGAGGCTGAGCTGAGAACCGATGGTCAGCAAGATGAAGTTCGGAAACTTGGATACTACATCGCAAAGCACATCTGAATTGTCATTGCTTCCGACCTGGAAGTCTACATCACGGTGGAGAACCCCAAAATCGTAACGCTCAAGCAGACAATACTGGTTATCTTACGACGGCGAAGTTTGCGAGCGCCGGGTGCATCGGTTTGTCTCGAGCACAACTGCCAAACCCCATGGAAGAACGACTAGGGTGGTTCCAAGCCCCACATTTTTGAAGCAGTTTAAACTTTAGCAAACAGGACGAACATTCACGACAATCAATATTCAAAAGGTCGAAGGCCAAAGTGGATATTTTCCATCATGAACGCGTCGATTGCATTTAGCCTTACAACACTGTGCGCAATGTTTACGATGACGAAAATCCCGAAAAATATCTCGATGTTGGAACTAAAAGACAACAGTTTTTGCTTGATAGGTCGTAAAAGATTATCACATCAGTCCGTAAACAATCAGAAGCGGTGAATACGGAAAAAACACTCTCGAGAATTGACGTTATTGGAGCTTCGTTGTAAATGGTGACGTAAGATGTAAAAAAACAGCCACTGAATTAACTTCACTGGAGAAAAGCGAGGGAAGTTTCAGAGTCTACATACACAAGTTAAGGAGGAATTTTTATGACACTCCACTTGGCTGAAATGGTGGGCCATAGCTCACATGACTTTTTTATGGAGCGCTGGATCACCGAGGTATCTGGTAACCAAGAATCAAGCCGCTCGGCTAGTTCGAGAAATTTCAACAGCTTGGGTTGCTGTCACTTTCGTCTTGCGGAGTGGGCGAAACGTAAATACTGATTAGGAAACATGCGACACGTTTAACATCCAGAAACAGATCATAATATGTTTACAATTTATCCGAACTTTATCCTATTTATTTAGCTGCCTTCCGGAAATAGAGGCCTGAGTTCAAACTGGGTAGAAAAGCTGTCCATTTCCAAAGCCCTACACAAAAATCGTTTTATTTTGCGATGCGGTTTGGTCGGAGGAAATTAGATCCTCAAGTTTTCTCGACCTAAGCGCTGGTGTCCTACTGCCCTGACAATATTTTAGTAGAGGATTTCATATCACGCTGTTTGGTTCAAAAGTCTAGTAAGTAAGTAAGTAAGTAATTGACGTCATACTTTTCTTACTTTGAGTTAAATTCGGTATTTCATTAAACATGCCTAGATCAAAATCTAAGACAACCCAAAAGGAGCTGTAAATTGTCTTGACTGAACTCCAAAACTGAATAAATTTCAACCTTCTGTCCTCTGAGAGGTATGTAACTTTTCGACCGTCAAGTTATGTCTTGAAGATCGAATGGAGCAATTTATATTGACACTATATCATGTCTAGATTTCTGTTGAGATAGTTTACGGGTGTTGTTAGGTTAAATCGGTTATTTATTCAACCAATCTTAGCTGTTAGATACATTTTGTTCAACACAGTATCAACTATGTGTAGTCCTACAACATAACTCTAACTGCAAAGGTGATGTTGCATGGCATCACTATACACTTTCCAAGTGCCTGAGAAGTTTTGCGGTTGATGCACCTCAGTGTACTCGAATGATCATGGTATAAACGTCCACGTTGTCCGGGAAGAGGAGGCTGAATTTGGCATTCTGCATGTTCGTGGAGTAGATTGAACTAGAGGATATCGCTTTAGCTATCCACAACACCCATACCCATTTGTTATCGAATCGAGCAATGCTCTATTTGTCGTTTGCATGTAAAGCAAACACGAAGCACCTGGTTGCAATTCGTCCAACAACAAACAGGAAACTAATATTAAAAATGTCAAACTGATTTTAACCGGCTGCATAGAAGGGAGAGGAGGGAACTACTAATAGGTATTTGATTTTACCGTGTACGAATTACGATTGTTCCCAAGGGCAAATGCGGTCAGACCAGTGGGTAAATATGACGCACCTGAAAAAGGAATGAAATAATCAATGCAGAGCACGCATCAATAATGTAACCCGAATCAAAGTTCACTTAGTTCACATAGAGCTGTAAACCAGTGTGGGTCACAGTGCGTATTCATATGTTTGAGTTAAAGGTGGAGTTTTCCGTGTTTTGCTACAAATGAACGAATGACAGAATGAGGATTGTGCTTGCAAATTGTAACCAATTGCTTAATTTTTGACAAGCCAACAAAAATACATACAGACCATAAACTGCATCTGCCTTGATATTGGACGAAGTAGAGCTTTGTGATCCCACTCTGTGGCGCACGCCCCCGTAGACTTGCTTGGTTGGTTGGTTGTAATCTGATCAACTGCACCCACTGCTAATTGTCAGTGGCCTCTTCTCCACGGAGGGCTTGCTGGCTGATTTGCGATTGCTCATATCGTAAGCTGTTGGTTGTATTATGAGGAAGTTTTGGACTCAGGGCTTTTACTCAGTTCAGAACGCAGAGTCATTTAGTGTAGGTCTGACATCCCAAGAATATCCCACATCACCATCGGGGGGAGAAGAGCAGTTTTGCAAAGCAACAGATAGAACTACTGGGAAATCACTACTAACCGTCTGTGAAGCACACGTCCGTGAAGATATATGCCAGCGGGGAATTATGCAACGCCACCTAATTCTTGTTACAAAAGCAATTATACAAGTCAGACTCAATATGTGGCCCATGCATATCTTGGCCTGTTAGGGTTTAGTAAAGTGCATATGACCGTAGACCGCGAGTGACAACCTTGCCCGTTTCCCCCCTAACAGGGGAATGCACCGTGACAGTATACATAAATCTTCCCCATTTAACTACGCAGATAGATGCATCCACGTGCGTCCACTGATTTCGTATCCACAGTATATTATTGATCCTTATGTTGTGCGGATGGTTTCATTCATCTTTTGTCTGCATGAGGTTCACTCACGCTCAGGCGCTTTCGTTCTTGGAATCATTTGTACTACGAGACAGCTGGTGTCAGCCGCATACCAGCGTTTTTGTCCACGTCATCCACAATTCTGGGTTACATCATGAACGACCAGGTAATTTTTTTTATTCAAAATGTATTTTATCAAGTTCAATTTGTAATTACCGCTTAGATTTTTTACTGTCTGATGTGACTTCTGGAGGACTTTCTGTGATCGGACATTCAGTACGCACACCCGCGTTTTGATGCCAGCACTCACAATTCTGTTTAAATGACGGGAGCTGAGATGCTTTGGAATGTTTCTAACATCACACACGAACGGAACCATCACTATCCAATCTGCTCTATGCAGCTGTCAGGAATTTTTAAAGGCCTCACACATTTTGTAAAACTTCTGTGTTTGCGAACATCAGTTAATTACAAATCGTAAAGCAGCTGCTTGGTGAACTGCTTCTGTGTGTGTGTGGGTGTGTGTAGTCTCGTCAGAAAAAGAAACGAAACAATGCTGTCGGTAGTTGCCTTGGTAGATTTATAACCCGCTTGGAACGGATGACAAGCGTGACATTTTGTAGTTACCGTCAGGATGGTGGGAACCCATTGTCAGATTCAGACACAGAGAGAGTGTGGGGTGGGTGGGTTGGGTAGAGGTGACATTTGGCCAGTAACGCGAGATTAGGTTAGGCTGTTGAGACTGTTTCAGGATAAAAAGAACTTCACTTCAGTGGACATGTTTGTTGCGCAATAGCTCAGATACGTTGTTTTAGGATAATGCTACTGCATCGATTCAGTTTCTGCTTTTTTTTCAATGACTGGAATTGAAGTTAAGTTTCAGAGTATAGGGTTGTTCACTGCAGAGGGTTACGGTCACCAGACTAAATACAGTATAGTATTGGTTCACTGTCGTTTTTGTTTGTGTATATTCAACAGTGTCTGTCTACTATGATAACTGTCCTGATTTCGGATGCTAATCATTTTTGCCGTCAAATCTTTTTGGATTTAGTTCACAATCTTTTTTCCAAAGCAGACAGAGAGGATGTTTCGCCGCCAAGGCGACTGTATGAATTATTTGTCTTCATCGACATCAGCAGTTTCTGTCGGTCAAGTTATCAGAGGCGGTGAAATATGGCGATGCCGTTCATTCCTACAGGCGCCAACAGAGTTGGCAAAGTGGCGACGTAGTCGACGGATGTAACGAAACAACAATTGTTAACGGATTCACTAATTTAACTCACACAATGTTGGGTTTTGTTAACAGGTGACTGAACATCTATCGATGGATCACCATGGAAGCAAACATCTGTTTTTAAGATCCTAAAAAGTGCAATTTACCTCCATTCCAGACACAATATTGCAAGAAACCCAACGTAACCCACAGTTTGTTGATGCATCCCGCCATGTAACACCGGGCTCAAATTCGAATGTGCCCAGGCAAAGAACCTCCTCACTGGGAGCGGTTGCTCTCTGGAGTCAGCTCAGATCATTCCACGCTTGTCCGAAGGAATGTGGGTATCTGCCGATTTTTCGGTTCTCACCAAAGTAAAGGTAAATTTTCAGCCACCATTAAAAAACCCAGTCCTCATATTCAGTGCCGTATCCAAGGCATGCAGTTGTACAACGTGATGAAAGCAAGCATTGAAATCATCTTTCTTTCTGATCATTACCAAAATCCTGTGTTTTGCGCACAACAAAATGTATAAGAAGAACTGCTGATGGCAGTGTGGAGAATCGGACCGTTGAACTTTTAAACTCTAGACCGCAGACGCACTGTTGTCCAGTTTAGTATTCAGCAAGAAGGTGTGGGAGGATCTAACAGCTTAGTGTTGTTAACCGCCACAGGCTATTTTCCGTTCTATCACCAGTCGCAGGAGCTTTAAGTTGTTTACGAAACTGGCTATTGGCTTGTTCAGACAGTCATTGGACTACTGGTGAACAGAGTATTTTTTGGATAGCCCACGTTTCTCGCAGAATACATAATGAATGCCAAGCCGTAGAATTGCGCCTTGACCAAATGTGTTGATAAAGATATGTGGCCAAAACGCTGAAAACTTTCATCCCTATTGGGTCATTTCAGGCGTGATCATGTGCTGGTAACATCACATGCTCAATGTGCAGTCAACCATTAGTCACAACCCAGCAGAATGACGCAGTGAAGATTTGAATCTTCCTTCCTAGCTGGACGGACGATAACTTCTTGGTTGTGGACAAGGTGTTTTCAAAGTAAAAGACCAAGCACACTGTAGAAGTGAGCGATGCGTCTCACTGTGAGTTCTATGATTTCAGTTGGATCCTGTGGATCAACGCTGTCAAATGCAGCGCGTCAGTCGTATGATCTTGAAGAAGCTTACCCCAGGAGTTCCAGGGTTTTGGTAAAAGTAGGCTCATCGTACTAAGCTCTTGTTAATGTTACCCTACTGAGGGTGCTACGCACTTTTCGGTTTGTCCGGCACTCAACTTATCAAATGGTTATCCCTCATAAGTAGTGTAAAGTGACAGAGTACATCTTGCTGAAAACATTAAACCAATTTCACTATATACCATACACACACTATACCACACTATCTACTTACATTTCATTTAAAAAGGAAGTCTGATTCACTGACTATGCTTATCCAATAATGCTCGGACAGAAAAAAGCCAATAGTCACTCACCAACATTTGGAGCATGGGAACTTTCGACTGTGGATAACATCTGGGCTGTTGTTCAGTTTTACACACCGGGAGAACAAAACATTGTCTTAACATTCGGCTGGACCAATAGGTATACATTGTTCTGCACCTAAAAGACGTCCTGAGTGGCGCAGGCTTCCGTAAAGGACTGCTTTCGACACCCGCGTGTTGACTATACCTTACCTAATATCCTGACCGGACGTCACATTCACCAACTGTATAACGCACAAATACTGAACAACTTGAGCACCATACTGAACTCTCCTAACATTTCCACTAAGTCGTGTTCATGGTGGTTTGGATTTCATTAAAAATAAAGATAGGTATATGTTGTGTTCTTACATGAATGTACCTGTTGGTGAACCGTTATGTTACTAACTGACAAGCAGTGATCACCCAATAAGAGAACTCCCATTTGTAAGGATGACCTAGTCAATGGCCCTGAAGTATGCCGCTGCCGTAATTGTCTCTATTAGGCAACGGTACTAAATGAATTGTCACTAGGGGCTCACTAATCCCACCAAATATGTTGAACCTCTTCCTTGATTACTTGGGGTAACGCGTTTTCAGCCAATTTCCACACACACACACACACACATACATACACACAAAACATGACGTCAAACAATTGATATTTTCGTCGCATTGAGAGATCAACACAAAGAGTCATTTTGTTACTTCAGCGGTTTGTGTAACAGCGCTGGGTTCACTATGGAACCAACATATTCACATTTCAATTCTCTCCATCTGTTTAGTATAAAAAAGCTTGAATATCGGACCACTCTCAGAAGAGGAAAGACTTATCCTTTACAAAGACGAGCTTCGCATCTATTAATTTGCCCGCGTTATCGTTTTTCATAAGAGGAATGATGTCCTTGACTTTCACCAAGACATTTCTGAATGAAACATCTTCCAGCGAACAGACCAGTGTGTCAGCGAAATACACTCATTTGCATACCAATTTGGTTTTGATGGGAGGCTCACCTGGAACATAGCTGAATCTCTTGTTATGATGTTCAAGTAGAACATGAGGTTGACGGAAACTCGGGGACTGCGCCTACCTGATGATCCCCAAGAAGGTCGAAACCGGTGGTGGGCTGCTGAGGAGTTTTCAGCAACCTTATGAGTAGTGTCTTACTTCTAGACCAGTGTAAGAATTTTTTTACGGCAGATGAATACCTCATTTCTCATTTGTTTGTCTAAAAGAGTGGTATGGAAATAAAATAACTCGCTTGTAACCAGGGCAAAAGCCACACAGATTTATGTGAAGATCTTGAAGATCTAAGTGTCAATCTCTCCTTCAGGTGTCAGAAAGTAACAGGAGCAGCTACTTGATTGGCTTGTGTGCCATCCGGAGAGTTTCATTTTTCCTTTGCTTAACATTGCTCACTTGGATGCAGAAAATTCGACAGCTAAATGCCGCTTTCACGTTCCCTGAGATGCATAACACCATCCTATTTCCAGCTTGAGTACTAGGTCATATTCAAGTGAAGTTATACATGCATCTGCAAATAAACATAGTGTTGACGCAAAACTCTACTGAATACCGGTTGAATCCATCTTCTATGCTATTCTTTAATCAAGTATGCTTCAAAAGGGATACTTGTTATTCTAAAGTGCATGACCTTCAACCTGCCCAAGTATTTTTTCTTGACATAGCACTTATAAGGTTGATGGCGAGATAGAAGCTAGATTTTGTCACTTCACTGGTTTTGCTGCGGGGCTGCTTCACAAAACACCTCCGCCCACGCTAAACACATTTTTATTTCCAAAAAAGGACTATTATCTACACAGACAGCTGAATTTACGGAGGTTCGTTATCCTTTCCACTTTGTTTCAGGTGCCCTAGACGATAAATATTCCTCTACTAGAAGTGTGCGCTCCCGATTAGCGGTATATCTGACATCGCAAACAATATTGTACCGCGTTTGTTCTCGGGCTATCGGCTTTACTGCCCTAGACGTCAACACTAGCTGTGAACTGAAAATATCTTATCAGCGAATGCGTCATCCTGTGTGAATTTGACAAGCCGATGGTCGGCCCTTCACCGGTCTGTTTGTTCTAGTTCACCGAATCGCGGTGAGTTTGCACAGAATTCCAGGCGTTATGTTGGGCAGTTGCCAGCCATTCTCAACTCTCAATGTGGTTGTGATAACTATGTGAATAATTCGTTCGAACTAGTAAGATGCGGTGCTGCGTCAATGGTCCCATACGTGACAATGCAAGATAATGTCAAGAACTCACCATTAAGACTCATTTGTTTGACAAGAACACATGAATAGTTTGGATATTTGAGGCATACAAACACAAGAAAAGACGTCGAAACGGTGTTTCATTCAGTTCTGCTGTTACGTTGATGGATATGAGCTTGGATATATCGAAAGGGTGTTAACTTTCGCCTTCTGCAAATGGTCATGGATGAGGAGGCTGAGTCACGATGAACTTATTGGAGATCGGTGCCTTTACTGGACCTGAAATAAGTGCAAATTATTACGCAAATGCAGGGGAACAACGATCAAAAGCTATTTGCCTAACAAGTAGATCTAGTCGTTATCAGCAGCAACAACGTGGAATCGGACGCTCCCCCGTGGTTTCCCCCTTATCAAAAGGGAATAGGTTGATCGCACGACAGCCATGCGCAATTGCTTCTGATACCTGTACACACTGTGTAATTAACTGGCATAGTTACTGTGTATTATCTAATCCATTAAATTTTGGTTAAGTCTGACCAGTTATCGAGTTATCCACCCAAACTTCATGAAGAATGTGATAAGCTCGATGTTTTATTGGTTACAATTATAAGTTGCAGGTTTGGTCAATCCAGAAAAGTCATCAACAATCATCTAACTGATTACGCATAAGACTCTGAGTGATTTTTTTTGGTCAGCACTGGGGCTTGAATATACCCTACAATTGACGAGACTTGTGAACTCCGGGCAATTGTTCTGTAAGCTTACTCAAAAAACGAGACACTCTTCCCGAGAAGTATTCACGTAAGCCCCGGTCTGCTCTTTCAGTAAGTTTCACCGCAAAAGTATTTTGGTATAGGTTGTCTGAGAGAGAGGTGTTTATTGTGTTACATTCCCCAAACTGATGTGGCTCTTTGTAGAAAATACCAATGCCAGCGCTGTTGGATATATGCGGCCATTATAGGCGCGCAATTTGCGCTTAATATATTGCCATCCAGAGTGAACCACGTTCACCACAAGGAAGACACACAATGAAGACTAAAAGTGCCCCCATTCGTTCGGGGCTATTGGGCGGAAACTACGTCTTGCAATTGATCACACTTATTCAACAAGGCAAACTGAGGAGTGAAAAGTATATCACAGCAAACACAACCTCTGCCTCATACGTCCTATATCAATTCACCTGCATTTTCGGTGAAGATTACAGTGGCAGAGCAGACTGAAGCTAATTTGTTAAAAAAACGTAGCGGTTATTTGAGTCAGCTGGCCAAGCAATCGACAGGAGTTCAAAACCAAGTCCGAAACCCGGCCTTGGCGACAAAAAGCTATTTTCAAGGTAGCAGTCATCGGATGACCTACCGGATGACCTGAAATCATCATTCGGAGACCCATAGTGCAGCCCTGTTAGCCACTATAACGCAATCATGAGTAACTTTGGCTGAGCAACTGCAAGCGGAAGACCTTGAGAGGGTTAGTGTAGAGAAACCGACCTGATTGGTGCTTATATTCGTTGACTGTATCCGTCGTTTTGTTTCTGGTCACCCTGCAAAAAGGCCGCCTGTATTCAGTACGCGACTGATGAAAGAAGAAAGAAATTTTAGCATCCCGCAGTTCAACTCCTCTTTGTGATGGCCAAATGGACTAAGTGGACTCAGTACCTTAAATATTCACAAAGGGTTAGAATAAACGCAATGGATAAGTCGATCCTACCGCCGCTGACCAAAATACTTTTGGATTGAGAGAATTTAGCGATTTCATGTGTGTTTGGAAAACGCTTCTCTCAGGCGGTGGTTTGCAATCCAGATTAATGCTAAACGGTTGTGGCAGCTGCGTATCACTTATTTGGTGCTAACGGCCATAATGGGTCCACTAGTACCCATGGCAAGTCTTTAAGACTTGCGGGACATTTTCCTCTAGGAGCAAACTACTTCAGTTTTGTGCATAGTGAAATACGTCCGAGGCACATGAGTCAACATGGGTTCGATTTTTCCCATTCATTTCTTCGTCATGCACGCCCAATCCCTACCTTCACACTATGTGATAATCACAGATGGTGTTGATTTTCCTGTTTGCATCGCCCTAGGGTTAGGACACCGAAATCATCAACTAAGAGTGGTAATATACAGCAGACATGAAGTGTCCAATTTCCGATTAATCATTTGACTGGCGGACATTGACAAATTATCCAAGAAGAACAATATAGAAGACAAAGTTCGCCTTACGATAATGTCAACAGACAAGAAATCCGAAGGGTGTTGTTCTATTTTCGCCTTATTGTTTGTACACGCGAGAGGGCAGTGTCACTCTTGCAGGCAAGAGCAGTCCCTCAAGTCTTGGTGGATCAGTAATAGACAGTTGGCCGTCCCGCTGACTTAAATGTGATTTTTTGTCATTATCAACACACAAAAAATGTGAAGCGTTTTCGGAGAGTTAAATTTTAAACAGTCAGCAGTGCTTATCAACTTGCATTATTCAAACCGCACCTGCGTGTTAGATTACGGTAGTCGCCTTTCTAGACACCTTACTAATTGGGCAAGTGATCACCGTTAACCATGTTTAAGATCTGTCTGCAGGTGGTAAATTCTACGTTTGGCATTCTGCAACGCAATGAACGATGTGGAGCATTTTGCATTGTTTGTTGGTTTTACACATGTCGTATCGAAAACCGACGGTGAACCAGATGGAATTAACCCAATTAGTCGGCGCCAGACCGGGAAAAATCTACCCGAAGCTTCAAACCGTAAAAAGCCACAGCGCAAGGTAATCAGTCTGACATAATCCAAGGAGGCTGTAGCTATGTTTTACGTCCCATCATACTGATGAATTTCATGGCATCAGACCCATTGATAGAACTAGATGTGAATACGGCAACACGTACAGAACTGTTCTGTCAGAGCTGGGTCGGGGCGCCCAAACGTGGTTATTATCGAATATCAGATGGTGGTCACACTGCACACCAAGCGAGGATTTTTAAAGTGACTTTTGTATACAGTCACAGATAAAAATACCAAACTAATGAAGCAAGCACAGTACACTCTTTCAACCGATAATTAAATCCGCAAAGACTGAGCCGTATTTCCATCTCTTCTCGTCACATCATCATCGTGGCGATGGCAATGTCCCATCATTTTATGACTATGTTAGTACGCAGCAGTACAGCATTGTTTCCAATGCCACTTTCCAAAATCAGGCCTCCCACAACACTCAGCACCATGCTTTGATGTTGATCTGAGTAGGTTCCAAAGAAACCTGACATGATCTGATGGCATATTTTCCCTGGAAAGCGATTAAAGTTACTTCCCAGGAGAACTATACGTCTTTTGTGGAGACCATACTTCCTACGTTGTTTTCACTGTCACGCTGTTTGGACAGACCAGACAGACTTGGGTATTTCCTGTTCCACTAGCCAAACAACAGTTTGTTTAGTGCCTGTTTCGTGGGCACGAGTGTTATGAACAACAAGTAAATAGTTCGGCATATGGCACTGCACTTAACGTAGCAGCGTGTAGACAGAGTCCTACCAGTCTCATTTGCTTTTACATATCAGATGTGCTCATTATAAGCCGGTCCCAGCGTAAGAAGTTGTACTCATAAAGTCCATCAATTTTGAGCCTAGTATTTAGAAGGGGAGGTAAAGGACTAGTACTCAAAGCAAGGGAGCTTATTCTGGCCGTTTCTGACAGACAGGCACGTGCCGTAGTTACTCTTTACATTGTTTCCCCAAAGCCGACATTAGTGCAGTTCCGAAGCTGCTTTGCGTCAGTCCAGGGGTGCCGGACTCCCTCTAATTAACCGAGAGGGGGAGAGAGGGACAAACATTCCCTCGTCGTCTCATACAGTTTGAAAGAGACGAGTAAGTAGGTTCTGATTCTCTAATGAGTCTTTTCACACTAAGCTAAGCTACGCAGTTTCATTAGTTACCGGTACGAACGGATATAAATAAATGAACAAAACTTTGACAAATAGGTACTTAGTTATTACAAAACATCCTGCTATCGGTGAGTACCAAGAGAGATATTTATTTCCAAGATCTTATTATTCTTTCGACAAAGAGAGGGGTTTCAGTGAAGGCAAACTGAAATGGGTGCACATGAAATCACGCCATAATTGACGTGATAATTCATGAATTCGTGCATATTAAACTGATTTAGTATGATCACCGCAAATCTGCTTTCGTGCAATGGCCTCCAAATGATTGTTCCAGATAATCCCCTTGAGAAAAACTGCCAAGTTAGCGTAAAACTCTTGCTTGCTAATATCGACTTGAGTTGTGTTTGGTAATATTCATCTTTAACATTTACGTTTATTCAAAACATTCTTTTGCGATACTAGTTCTTAAGATGCTGATGGCGATAGGTCCCTAACCTATTAACCCCTAAATGCTTCGGAGAATAAGGGACTTCCGTAAAGTCCAGCTTTGGTATTGTATAGCGCAGTTACTTGGAGCTTACTTACGTTACTTTCCGAAGTATCCATCAATCAATACCGCGAAACACCACTCTTCAGATCAAATCGAACAAGGTTCACAGCAATATTATAGGACAGCTCTCCAGGTGGCTTTGTGGACACGACCAGGATATTCGTTCCTGAAGTCAAAAATTTTACAAGCCAGCTAATATTCCTCGTGCCTGGGTGATGTGTGCACTGAACCTCATTTCTCGAAGTGCAGATGCGGCTAATGCAGCCGTCAAGATGAGTAAAATTATCAACAGACTGAGGCTGCTCATTTCAAAGGAGTACATGGGAGTGGGAATCCCTGAAGACCTTGCATTTTGAAAGTGAACACTGCACACTGAAACAGGGAACAACTTCCGGTATTTTATTTAAGGTTGTTAGGACAGACGCATGGTTGTCAAATAGCAGAGCAGTGTCGTCCGCATAATTTAATTCTAACAGTCTTTCTGCATATGTGATTGTCGCAACCTAATTCACAGACCCAATACATGATGCTGTCTATGAGAAAACTGAACAGCATTCTCTCAGTTGACAAAACTTATATCGAAGATTGGCTGGAGATAAAACGACTAGTGAATAAAGAAGGTTTCGATCTTTTATGATCACTTCGTAAACAACAATAACATCCGATAAATCCCCTTCTGAGAGGACAGTTATGGTGATTCATCGACCGATAAATCACCCACTCCTGAGACACTCAGTGCAATAACTTCGTTTCACATAAATTTTGTGGGTAATCGATGACCGAATCTTTATTTTGCCAAGTGTTGTTAATCGGTAATTTTTAACCCATCCACTTGCTTACCGTGGACCATTAGATGTAGGGGTGTGTAAAAAGGTTCTTTTTTCACAAGTACGAATGAATAAAATCAAACTTACTGGCATGCCGGTCTCATTGACTTTTGTACGATTGCCTTTAATTATTCACGTTATTCCTCGCATAAATCGGCACCTAAAGGTTCGGAGTATAATTGTACAAAATGCATCTCTACACAGAGATCGTTCGTGATCCAATAAAACTAAATAAAAGGGGATAGAGTAGAAATTTTCAACTTTGTGACGTGGTAGTCTCAGCGACGAGGATTTTTCACACACAGGGTACAACCCGGAAAAAAAGTTAGATGGTGTCCGTTTAGGCCAAAATATAGGATAATACGGATTAAACAACATCCATTTCCTTTGATGTGTAAATTAACAAGTGGATTACAGATGTGCGCGAAGCAAGCTGAATTCAATTTTTTTCAAATAGGAGGCTGCAATTTCGGGGGAAGATTATCGATATGATTTGGAAATTAGGTTAGAAATTGGCAAGCTTCGCGGTTTTCTTGCTGTTGGGATTTCTGCTCAGTATGTCGTAAGTAGTATGAGGAGATTCTGGAACTTTTGGATGAGGGTTTCATCCCGGAAGTAAAAACGATCTGCATGAAATCCGAGAAGCACTGTAAAGCTTCTCTATCCATACTGGGACTATCGGCAGAGTACCTGTTACGAACTTCCATGCCGATTCGTATCCGCGACCTTTCGAATTATAACTGATGAGCACTAGTGTAACTCGCACCTACACCGGATATAGCGCCCCTAGTGTTTCACTCATATAGTTCACCTAATCTGGTCACATGTCCGCTGGCTAATTTCTGGACGGTTTCTCGGAATTAAGATCGCTCATATGTGAATTATTGTTCTTCCGACTAGGTTATGGCCTGTTGATGAGGTTTTAGAATTTTTCAATCGAGCTTTCGGTCTTTCGAACTTTTTCAAAGAGGCTCGGTAGAGCTGTTTCATCCTTATTGGGTATCTTCTGCGGTAAGCAGTATTCAAGGAGTGCAACGTAACAAGACGAGTCCATGTTTTTACAGTGGCCTGGGGATGCTGTTATGTCGAGCATTGCAAGCATCCTGGTATTCCTAAACGAATTTCGTGGAGTACGAAGGAACGAGAACAAAGCGTGTTTGCGCATGCCTGTTGCAGGTTTTTTCTTCTGCGTGGAGGTTTACCCTATAAGAAATCCCCACCCATATGTTGGTGATGATGCAACAAAACGAATTTATTCATTATTCCTATTGCATACACATTGCGAATCGCATGCAAAGACATGAATAAACGGGGTTTAATGGCTTCCTACAATACAATCCGAATAGGGAGTGAGAGGGAATACCACAAGTGCCGGTGCAGCGATTTCCTCCTCATATTGCGTCAAGAAGTACTAAGACTATCCATATTGAATCTGGAACGGTCAACAGAGTGATGAACTAATCTGTTCAGGCATGTTAACTTCCAGATGAGTAAATTGGGGTCTTATTGGTGAACTGTGAGAAAGCCTCAAATTGTCGATAAAACTAGGCACTCGAGGGACAGTTCATAGGACTTCCCCTGAAGATTCAACAATCCTTACTCTTCTAGGGAAAATTTTTTTTTTGCTATGTGCCTTCAATTTTAGTTTTCGGTGACAACCCACGAAATTCCGCCGCTATTTTCTTAATTTACATCAATACAAATGATCCTAAATTTATGTAGTTTGTTAATAAACATCCATTTCGCGTTGAATACATGTGTGCTTCCTCCATTGTTACGACTTCTTCCCATGTGCACTGGCGGTATATATTTGATTATGCATTTTTAAAATAAGATTTCCAAGTTGTTCACTGGATGTAGCCGACCTATCCCTCAAATGACCGAAGTGACTCAACAACACAAATGACCGATTTAGGCGAACAAGTCGGTGAGCTGTGTAATCCATACCTCAACCCTCGACCAAAACGATCAGTCACTTCTAGATGAAAAGAGCAACTTTCCTGAAGATTGTCCTCAGCGTGTTACTGAGGTTTAATCGCATCATTTAAACACAATCGCACATCCTGCAACAAACACGCATGACACAATCTACACCACTTAATCACTTAAGTGTGCTGATTTCCACGTCAATGATTTCCGCTCAGTCACGCGTGCATAACCCTCCGTGTTGTCTGATACTTCCTCTTCGCCCTTGTGCTGCTGAGCATCGTGAGACAAACAGAACGTTTCGTGTAAAACAGCTGAAATGCTGCGACACAAAGCGACGTTAGTCGCCTCAACAACTGATTTGTGTCCGCCTGGTCGTTGCCATAACAACAGTGGGAAACTTTTGACACTATTTCTCAGTATTTTGGACCATACAATCAAGTCTAGCCTCAGTTTGGTTGCTAGGTGTCATCCAACTCAGGTCTTCTTCTGTTCGATTGTTTCCGGTGTCTGAAAGAGTTAGCAGCCTTTTTGATAAAGTAACTGTGTTAAAAGAAAGGTTTCTCTGAGGGTTCTTTTTGACTGGTCAGTTGCAATGTGCTAAATTCAGTAATGTTGATTTCAACGAAACTTGTGGGCTGAAAATTGTGTACAGTGCTAAGTGAAAGTACCAGAGATTCATGGGTTAATTAACGCCGGTGGACCTACTGCTGATTACCTGCAGTTGTCCCAAGAAATGGTTTGTTATATCACCGGGACTATCAGACTTCCCTTAGAATTCATTCAGTCAGCTTGGAACGCGCCGTAGAATCTCAGGGCTGCCATGAAATTGACAGTTTGGCAACGAAGAGCTCTTCCGACTACCTTGCGTGAATTTCACTTACCAACCGCACAAGCAAAGTATTTTGAGCCCTATTCAACCATTTGGGTTCATGCATAAGACTGCCTATTCAACAAATAAGTCTTCGTAATGTACTACCCATAAGGTTGCTGAAAATTCTTCAACAGCCCACGACCGGTTTCGCACTTCTTGGGGATCATCAGGTAGGCGTAGTCCCCGAGTTTCCGTCAACCTTATGCTCTACTTGAAATCAAATTGCACGAAATTAGCAAAATCCACTCATTTACAAAAAAATCTGGTTTTTCGAGAGACTCACCTGGAACCCAGCTGAATCTCTCGTTTGTGATGTTTCCAGGCAACTGAATGTGCTGCACCAGGCCGCCTCACGTTTCAGTTGCTACGATATTCGAGATATCGCGATACGTGTAAAGACGTAATACACCGCTCATAAGGTTGCTGAAAATTCTTCGACAGCCCACGACCGGTTTCGCCCTTCATGGGGCTCATCAGGTAGGCGCAGTCCCCGAGTTTCCGTGAGGCGGCCTGGTGCAACACATTCAGTTGCCTGGGAACATCACAAACGAGAGATTCAGCTGGGTTCCAGGTGAGTCTCTCGAAAAACCAAATTTGTTTGCAAGTGGGTGTATTTCGCCAAAATATGTCTGTTTACCTTAGCAGATACTTATCGTTCCGCTTGCGTCCCCTACTAATTCTCACATTCCCGGTGAATTCCAGGTACTTCCTTTGTGAGTTGTTTCATTCACATTGAAGCCGTTGTAAGCCGCCACTGAAACAGTAATCTTATCGACAAGGAAGATCCACAAAGTACTAAAATCATGGGGAACTCGTTTCCATATTAATCCGGCGTTCGTGTTTAGACACCAAATCTGATGAATCTGAAATAACTTAGCTCTATCCATACGTGCTTATCAAGTCGAGATTTGCCTCCCTGTCCCCGCGATTTTGAAAGCACCCGACTTGTCTTTGAAAATCACCGGTTTCCGAGGGGTCATTTGGTTAAATTTTCAAGTGTTCAAAATGTTTCACCCCTATCAACAGGGATAAAATGTCTTTCGAAGTCACTTCGGATCCCAGTGAGATAAGTTCATATCTTTCGAATGGAGTTTCTTGAAAGAAGCCTGTCTGAGGATCCACCATAGCATTTTTACACGCGCGCAGTCCTGCCACAAAACTCGGACGAACAGATGTGAAGGACATGGAAAGTAACGATTACTAATCTCAGAGACGCTCTACTTCACCTGGCGTGCCCGGTCGCGATAACTTGGTTGCTAATTCGACTCAGTGTCAGTCTACAGCAGTCAGTGACCACAAGTGGACCGCAGTCATTTTGGATAGCAAAGAATGGTCTGAACTATCTGAGGGCAGCAAGGGCGTTATTTGACAGAGCGCAAATTTCAGATGTCAACAGCCCCCCCAGTCTTGCCACTCCTACACCTCTCTCCACATATCTTATCACTAGTAAGCGACCAAATCCTGTGCCCCTACACATGCTGCGTGCACAGGAACACGCCTACTACCAATGAGTGTGCTGCGAATGCAGCAGACTTGTGTGTTTAGGCGTTAACAGAGATAAGGATGGACATGTGATGACAGGCTGCCAAACCTGAAAGCAGATCACTGCACCAGCAGGGTGCAATAGGCCGCCCTGCAGAAAGAGTAAAACCGCATTGTGACCCATCACCGAATGCAGGATTCTTCAAACGTTGTTTCTCTAGCACCCCTCTTTCATGATTTATCCGAAGGTGTTCTCCTAGAGACGTATCTGAAGGAAAGTTAATTTTCAATAACTTAACAAATCAACCTGGAACATGCACTTTACACATATTAAAGTCTAGTGTGAGAAGGTGGTCAGAAGCCACCTGCAGACATTTCCGTCATTGAATTACGCTTTCGGCAACAGGGGGAAATAGTATAGCTCTTGTGTCAATCTTACGAGGAAAAGACTTACTGGAATGAGGTTTCGGTACGAAGTTTCAAAAGATTTACTGTCGCAATAAGCGCCTTGAGTCTTGGTGTGCCCGAAAAGTAAGTGCTCATCCTCGTGATGGACATCACGGTCAGTGAGGATCACCAATCTGATGCACGCACGACGGTTTGACGGGAGTCAACCACGTGGCGCTCTCGAGCAAATTCATATCATATCTCAGTCACATACTTCGTTGACCCATCATTGTTTACGGAGTGAAGTACACAAAGAACTATCGAGAAGAGCCAATCGGAATCTCCAACTCCCAAGGAATCTACATACCACTTCTAGGGGATCGCAGCTTCTGCTCCCCGAACCCGATAGTCCTTGGTTACACTCGTGGGCACTTCACAGCTCTTGTACCTATGGAACCCCACCCACTAAGTTCTACAACTAATCCAGACGAACAGATCAGCCCTAGTGCCAGTTCATCACCGTTTACGTCTCCTTGCAACACGTCCTCGTCATCGTCACGGAAACACAGCCCAACTCCGCCTGATGACGCCTCCATATCTCCAACGACAACTGTCAGTATTTCTTCGGCCGAATCACATTTAATGGCTGTTGCTGATGCGACCAATGCATCGACGCAGCAAACATTCGTCTACTTGCCTCTGGTCGATCGGCAAGGTGTCTTACTTCTCATCCACTTTACGACCGTGATGGAAGCCAGCTCTTCGCGTGGTTGACGGAATTCCATTCTGAGAATGTGACAGCCTACAGCGCGTAATTTTACTTTATCTAGGGGTAGGATAACAACAGAATAACTATCGTTTTACGCATGGGAGGGCTATCCTTAGATAACAAAAATTATGGACACCTGTTGGAGAATAGATGCATGATCTGTTTCGTATATAGCAACCCCCACAAGACAGTAACTAAGAAGGACTGAATGAGTGTATGAATGCTGAACTGGTCAAAGCCGTTTAAGCGTTCATCATGTGAAATCATAACGGACTGACCATTTTGAACCGAGCACAGGCCACCCCTGAGCATTCACTGAGGTAGTGAACAGGCGGCAATGTTTTGGAATATATGAAGCTCGGGTGCGCTGCTTGGTTGTTGGTCTGTTCGCCGAGCTTGGAAGTTGGATTGCAAACGTTTCATCACCAATCGAGGTGACATCGTCAGTGCGGAGTTGAGTGGGTGAATTCCTCCTCTTCTGCCTGTGCTTATATGGCTTCTAAACAGCATCTGGTAGCTCTGAAGGCGGTCTTCGCGTAGTTTGATTGGTCCCCTGTGAATCTGGGTTGGTCTTCATCTCTTGTGTCTGGTTGGTTCGTTGGGCGCATTCAATTCGACAGTTCTGTCCTATGTGGCTCAGAGTCCCGTGACTGTGTAGTTCTTTTGCTCGTAACGGCTGATAGACTGGGTCAATGTCGATGTGTTTATTGATCGACTTTTTTGTGGAGTACCACGCCTCGGCAAACTCTCGTTCCCGTTTCGTTCTTGCGTGAGCAAGTATTTGAACATTGTCCCAATTGAACTTGTGTCCTTCTCTGTCCTCGTGGATTGAGACAAGTGACATTGGGTCATGTCTTCTGCTGGCAAGCTTGTGCTCGTGTATTCNGGACTTTTAATTGGGGAGATAGGAAAGGGAGCTATGCATTGAAAGCAATAGCTTGGATGCACGAGCGCCATTGAGGGCGCGACTGGGCCATGTCTGCCAATGTCTCTAACCATTGATGTGACCCGTCTCGGAGTCCCCATCCAGGAAGACGGCAATGACCAAGGCAGCTGGGTTTGCTGGTAATGGCTTTCACACTTCACTGCCAAGTCATTGCTTGACCTCCCCTGGCTCGGTTCCACCCATAGTCCGATAGCGCTTAATAAGTATTCTTATTAGTCAATATACCCTGAATAACTAAGGTCACGAATAATCCCTGGGTAAGTGTCTTTTGTAGGGTGTAAAACATGTGGAAATTCCCACTGTGGATCTGGTCCTTTGGGGGCGGGTGCACTGGTCCAATCTAGATCGGTAGGAATTAGAAACAGGATTGTTGAGTGAAACGGTGATGAATATTACACCCGAAATAACAGTCCAAATTTAGAAAAGATACCTGGCGAAAGAAACTCAAAATCGTGGGAGGCACCAATCGGAAAAACTGAAGTCTTCGTTATTGCGGAATGTTCCTTGTTCAATGGCCACATACCAAATAATAAGCAATGCAGCCCTCCAAAGCCTAGGTGACCTGATGGGATGTAACAATATAGGAAATAAGCCCATTGATTTTTCAGATATTCAAAAAAGGATACCTTTAAAATTGCTACTGTTCAGAACAACTTATGTCTGCATCATGTTTAACGACAAGTGAATGCTCCCTTCAGGACTGCGGTAGTTCTGTTGAGTGGTTGAAGCACTATTTCGATGATTTTCCTCAGCCCTTTACCATACAAACTGCCTTTGGAAATGACATGCATTCTCACTTGCACAAGAATGTGATTTCGAATCTCTGAATCTCTCCTTCATGAAGGTCCGCACCTACCTGATGAGCCCAAATAAAAAAGGTGAAACCAATCGTGGGCTGTCAAAAAGTTTTCAGCAACCTTATGAGTAGTGTGCCCCTAGAGCCGTTCAAGCATTTCGACTGGTTTCGTAGCTGTTGTGCGCCTCACCAGTTAGAAGGTTCAGCTGAGAAATTTCTTTCCGGTAATTTACAATGATCTATGGGGACCTTTTAACGGATTTCATCACTTACGAACAAACCACTAATTGCACTGGAATCAATGTAGTTGCCACCTTGCTCTTCATCGATGTGCTAAAACTGGCATTGGTCGTTGGCTTGTTCGCTGAGCTGGGCAATTTGATTGCAAACGTTTCATCACCAATCGAGGTGACATCATCAGTGCGTTATTGAGGAGCGTAGTGATGCGTAGTGATGGGTTGGTGGTTGTGCTTGAGTAGTGTTGTGTGTGTTAATATACGTGCTGCTAGCCGGGGCTGACCTCTGATCACGATTAGTTGTTCGGTCGGTCAGTTCCATTGGTTTTTCTGTTATTTTGCGTCCTGATTCGCCGATTCCCACGTGACCTTTGAGCTCGGCATCCCCTGCCCTCTTACTCTGGTCGATGATGGAGTGACCTCTGTCTTTGGCCCTTCCGGGTTCCGGCTTGTGACCTTCATTAATCTGACTCCAATTTGTTCCTTGTTTCTTTGTTTATGAATCCAATATTCAGTTCTCCTTGAGTATTTCGGTTGAGCTGTTGGTCCTTTGCACGTAGTCGTGCGTAAATTGGCTCCAGTTCAAAGCATCGGTTGGTCGAATCCGCATTGGAGTACCATGCTTCCAGAAATTCCCTTCCGTGTCGTCAGTAACCTGAAACGGCTGCACGATAGGTTTCTGTGATTCACTTGAAACAAAGACAGATTGAAGCCAGAAAGGACTTACATACCAAATATTGTATCGCGTTGGCTTGCGTAATATAAGGAGGCCAGAGTATTCTATGGGTAATTCCAATAACTTAGCATCAACCTACTCATGTTCCCTTCGATTGGCCTGTTCTCCAATGCATATTTGCTGCTTTCATGTTTCTGTCTGATATCATACTAATCCCGATACCTGATCTTGATTTTCTGAGCAGGGCGACAACAGGCGAATTTGGGTAGATCACAAATGCGCACCACTCAGAAACAGTACTTTTCTTCGATAATACTAAGAAGTTATAATCCTTCCATATGCAGCTTTCGAAAGCACATTCCAGTCATAGTGCGCCAGCACTAAGCGAGGCTCTGAAATCCAGTATGTGTGGTCGCAATAGATAAAATGCGGAAGTAGAAAGTGGTATAGAGTGGGCACTGGTTTCACTCTTATTGTGAGAATCTTTCGGAGTGCGGTTTTGATGCGCCTGTTAAGGATAAAACCTTCTTCGTTTCTGTGAAGTGCTGAAGGAGGTCAGCCGCATAGTATTCGATTGGAGTAGTTCACTGACAAGCAAGATATTTTAAAGAGCAGCAGCCGAGATGGAGGATTCTTCCCGAAAACCATCGGGGTCAAGCGGGCCTTCTGTTCTAACAGCCTTATTAGTATCATATCCTGACAATACTCTTTTTTCCAAATCAAATTCAGCGTGTGTGACCTGTCAAAAATTGGTCAGGGTAGCACCGATTTTCTTTCCATCACCTCCACATCATGAAATTTTCAAAGACACTGTGTAGATACGGTTCCAAAAAACCTTACCATTTCGACATGCTCAAACTAAAACTAGCAAAATCAGATGGATGCCCTGGCTGTCATTCGGAAGCATGCGCTGGAGTTTGCGGTCCCTCCTTCAAACTGAGTCAAAAAGAATAATGAGAAAATGGAACAGTGTGTCAAAAAATCAATAACCTGGTCTGTACTGCAAACCTCGCCTCGTCACCTAAGCTCTTCACACATTGGTCAACCGAGGTTCACATATGCACGATTAAAGTTTGCACGTGATTTTGAAATGCTTGTCCTTCCGATACACCTACTTCGAAATGAGAAAACATCTACAGTTATCTATCCGTATATATTTTGGTCACAGTGACATGCACATGTAAAAGATACAAAGGCCACATACAAGCCAAAAAAGCACTTCCGTATATGACTTCCCTCAGCTCGAGGAGGTCATAGTTTCCGAAATGCGCAAGCGCGACATCAGTGAGTGGAAATCCATACGGGCTCCTCTGTAAGTCAGAGGCGCCCGTACAACTACTGTAACTCATCTCATACAATCATATGCATATCAAGTTGGTTTTGTCGGGAAACTCACCTGGAACCCAGCTGAATCTCTCGTTTATGTTGTTTTAAGCAACTGAATTTGCGGAACTAGGCCGCCTCATGTTTCATTTGGCCCGATATTCGAGATATCGCAGCATACACGAGAGATACAGCTGGGTATCCGGTGAGTCTCCCGTCAAAACCAAATTGGTATGCAGATAAGTGTGTAAGTCGAAGTTCATGCAATTTGGGTTCAAGTTAATGGAAACGAGGGGGCTGCGCCTAACTGATGAGCAGTAAGAGGGGCGAAACCGGTCGTGAGCCGTCGAAGAGTTTTCAGCAACCGTATGAGTAGTGTATTAGGCCTATGCTATAACTCACCTTTGGTCTTCTACCAGCGACCGAGGACCTGGCACCGAAGTATTGAAGGTGTTATTCTCTACCGAATGGATGTTTACCACGATCCTGAAATCCCATAACATAAAAAGTGGTGCTGTCAGTGGCGTCCCATGCCATCGCAAGCTTAATATTACTGAGCAAAGCAAGAAGGAATGCTGCGCCACGCCGAGATCAAATAACCAACGGAACATAATGAATAATCCATGAGGCTACCCAAAAAACAGACGTTCACCGGCTCACAGTGGACCAACCAACAGTATGGTGCACTAATTAGCTACCGTATTTAGTTGCTGAACGAGGAGCACTCAAGCTTTTGTTTTGCAAAGTTCAAGATCTCCCGAGAAAAACGTCAGAACTGTGGTTTTATCATTCAGCTACATCTCTGAACGTTAGCATTCCAACTTGGCTGAAGTCGGACAGACTTGTTTCGGACGAACATTTCCTTATTAAATTCGGCTTTAAAGGAAGATTGACTAGAATTTCACCATCATCAGAAGGAATTATGTGATATGTTGTACAACCGGGCTTTTTTGTTACCGGATTATGTTGTATTTTGCAGACTCCCCCTACAAAATCATGGTTTTGCAATAACATTGCTAGTTTATCACCTGGAAATCAACATTTGAGGCGTCAATTAGGGTCATTCAACATACACTATGTTTATACATAGTGTTCCATTTGTTAAAATATTTTATGAGATGGCTGGCTCTAATCACTGCTTATTCTACTCTTGGGGAACACAAGCCTCTACAGCCATGTATTTGAACTATCCAGGTACCGAATAACTAGGAGTTTCTTCTGTAGTGGACTTTGTGCTTACCCAAACTTACCCAAAGCAGTGGCAGCTGATTTTGCTTCTCCCTTTGGATGCATTGTTCGGAATGACATGTTATGCTTCGAACCATTCGGGATGCTGTTCGTATGTGAGAACGATCACTGACTATGCAGAGCTTCGTCTTTTAGTCCACTCAAGTCCTCTGGGTTCTGCCAATGTACGTAGCCTGTGAATAATTCTCCAAACAAATGTAATTACTCCTATATAGTGAAGTATTCAAGACGAACAGAAAACCTGCGCTCATCATCTGTAACAGGGCTGGAAAATGTGTGTACGCGAGACCGATCCTTGAAACAGTACTGACGAGAAACGGATAGATTAACCTGGCAATAATGTATTCAGATTTGAAATCAGTGTGATAACCTTGTAAAGAAGGATAATCTCCGTAGGTAAACAATTCTAGTGTCTCATGAAGAAGATGTGAAACTTTTAAATTTCCTTATCAGCACCGAGTGTAACGCCGAAGTCGTCACATCTGTGTGCCTGAGGTGCGGTGGTAAGCAGAACGCCCAAGATCGTAAGACCCAATGCGTCTTGGTCTTTAGCTACATATTTTCATCATCTTCCTGTACAAAATGCTCCGAAATAACTTGTTGGAATCAAAAATGAGTCGGGGTTCAAAAATGCCGGATTTTAAATCCCGGCACGGCCTTTGGATATGCATTGCTGATGGGCCCTAATAAGAGCAAAACTCGAGTCCAGTGCTTCCCTTTGGTGTGGAATCACCGGAATAATTACGCTAGAACAAGAGGACGACCGCTCAAATGAGAGTGGTGTGAATATGAACAAAATATCTATCCCGCGAAACCCCACAAGTGAAATCAAAAATAGTTTTTGCTTCGAATAATGCAAAGAATTAGGCTAAGTAGATTGGGGCAATAGAGGATTGACACCCAGAGCCCTAGAGCTGAGTGTTGATAATTCATCAAAAGCTCTTGCATGTTCTTCCAGAAGTCGTTGGTCAAAAGAGAGATTCCCAATATGCGGGAATAAATCCTGTTTCCACGGAGTATGGAGACCTGAGGAGGGTAACCAGCGCACTGCCACTTTATTTTCTGTCCGGTCGATGGCTGTGAAGCCTGTTGGGAATGATAACCTGTTAGAGTTCTATTGACCACGTGGTAAGCTATCAAAACCAAGTGAGGCTCTGCGAATGCCATTCCTGTCTGATAAATGAGCTGTTAGTTCGTGAATACTGGACAATATTGGTAGATGTTGCTGTCTTACTGGTTTTTCTTCACCTCAACTTTTTGAAGACGTTTGACAGAATTCAACATAGTAGACCCCAACTGAAAGGTTAAAATCACCGAATATGTGTGGCCTTGCTTTACTGGCTGGTGAACCGCTTTAAAAAATATTTCGTTTATGTATCAGTGAAGGGCGTCATTTTTGGTTTGGTTAGTGTCCTATACAGTATTACTCGGAGTTCTGTTCCCTGCCCAAGGCTGTTTTTTATAAGTGATTTGCTGGAAGTTTCACAACCCTCAGTCATACTGCATGCAAGTGATTTAAAGTCGTGCCTCCAGATCCTCAAAACCCTTCTTCCCTGAGGGCATATTAATTACCACTAACGTTCTACAACAAGCTTTCCCATTTAACTTGGGAAAGCCTGAAACACTCATACAACTATCATTCAGTATACATGGGGCGGACATTTTCTACAACGAGGTAATTAGGGAGTTTAATTGTGTCATTTGGTTAGGTGATCTTTGAAGCGCCAGGTAAAAATCTCAGATAAAAAAGCCGCATTTCGTTAGCTTGGTCTAACCTGGTCATTTTGAAAAGCCACGTGGGACCGGAAGCATTTACACCTAGTTGATAAAGTACGTGGAGTATGCAATGCAGACTGCTACGATATCAAAAGACGTTAAATCAGCCATAGTGGATAATGAGCGGGATTGTTAGGCGTGTTTTCAGCTTACCTTATTGAGAAACACTGAAAGATATAATACTGTGTTCAGAGTGCTACGGATATTTCAGGGGAAACTTGATTATCATCCAATCCGATCATCCATCACAATCCCTATTCAGACTATTTACGAGCGTGTTTGCAGTATGTGGGATTTATTCCCCCAATAAACTCATCCAAATGAAAATTTGACGAGCTTATCCATCAAGTACATCATGCACAAAACCCTAATATCTCCCACCGCAACATACCGAGTGCACTCATACCATGATATTCTGGCATGTTGTCAGCCAGTCGTCTGCTTCGCGTCATTCATCCTTTTTTCATTATCCACATGATCTATTTCCATTATCACCCTATGGCTATTTTCAAGCTTTTGCCCATTAAACCCCGCAAATTTTCAGTGGAGCTTATAGTGAAGTTTCTGATGGTGAGTGAACTTATTGACCACTGTATTCTGACATCTTATGAGGAAAGTCAGGGGCCGAGGATCCAAGAAGTAAGTGACTTCTGACCGAACATTCGTCCAGATGGTATCAAAACGAGCCTCTTTTGAAACTCCCTAGGACAATAACTCAACACGACTGACAGACTGCTGGATGGACCAACACTATACAGGCCTTTATCTTGTAAAATGACAACTATTGGGCCATTCAAAGCACACACTGAAAGTCATTTCAGAAAGATAAGAACATCACTTTTGATCGATAAAGGTTGGTGGGGTGAACATAATTAATCGGTCAGTAACGTGACCCACCCAGTAGACCACTTTGTAGTGAGTTGCACGACTAGCCATTCATCATGAGGATGGTGTCCTTATAGGAGGTGTCCATCGTCTTCAGTGGCACTCAAAAAATGAACCTTGTGTATGGTCACTTTTGTAGGCAATGCTTAAGGCGAGATGATCACATCTTCTGTCTGTGCATAAACTAAAGGTAGAAAGTTCAATTGCTTCAGCTAAGTACCACAAAAGTTCATGGAAAGCGGCAGAGATGTAGGTGTCTGGACCTCGAAAACGACCACATATACATACTGGAGTAAGCTGAACTCGGCGAGAGAGACTGTTTCATTGTCTCTGGAAAGTGGTAATGGCCATGACCCTCTCATCTTTGTATGAAATTCTTCCTGTGACGCGCTCGAGTACACACTTACTTTGAGATAATGGCAATTACTTATTGAGGCAATGATGAAAATGTGGTCAGCAAGACCTACCAGGTCAACGATAACCAGAGTAGTATGCACAATAGTTTTTGGTTAGTTAGCACCCCCAAAAAATTCCACGCAGTGCACCCTAAAGGAACTAATTTCGACAAATGCGGGCTAGCTAATGAAATGTAAGCCTTTTCAAAATGGTCGCATTCTCGAAAATTCGGCAAAGCCAGAAGGCCAAAAGATACCATACTCGTGGAGAAACTCATATGCCCTTGTCCGCTATGAAGTTGGTTTACCATCACATGGTTAAAAATTTGTTCGCAAACCATTGCCATTCTTATCATCCAGCTGAAATGAAATTTGAAGCAGGCAGTACAATTGCGTCCAATGTACTTAAACCCAGCACTACTCAGAATAAAGTGGTGGGTAGTACATGTTTGGTCACCATTATGATTACGTTGTGGATCTGCTATAAACATGCAAACAAGGCCTGTCTTCGTCAAACTGAGGCATCACACTTGTGCACTGAAATCCACAATCATTACGACTATATCTTGGTTATTCGTGATGGCCAGGTAGGTGGTCGGGGATACATTTGGCCTGTGGATAGGAAGTGAGCATAAATAAAAGGTGGTTGGTATTTCGACCAATGCTAGTCCTTAGAGCACTGCACAGTAGAGCAACACAGATTCGACTGTTTATGTTTAAACGAGCAAGCGAACCTCGGGTAGATGGTTCCATTAGGTTTGGTGCAACAAGTTTCGGCAGCTGCAGATTCACCTGAAGTTCGTAATCGGCAGCTTCTAGACGGTTGTGTACAGGCTCAATCTCTCTAGTTGGTTCCCAAATTCCAACTTAAGAAATGCAACAATGCCTGTGGAGAAGGTACCTAGAACGCACAGCAGGCTGGTGGTGTATATCCGGTCCATTTCCAGGGCGCCCCCGGTGGAATGCCTACAGTCACGGTCTATAGAAGAGTGACTGTTGTCTGGGAGAGCGAGGGGTGCAACAATGAGGAAAGACGGGTGATGATGGAAGATGTATGTTTTGCCTGTCCACCACGTTACTTGCAGCTTAGAGTGAGACTAGGCTGATGTGACCAAGTAACGGCTGTCTCCAGGTGACATGATGGTTACTGGTTTCGAACTCTTGCAATAAAAGTGGAACGTCCAGGCTACCATTGTATCACAACGGAACGAAGAATAAACCCATGCGTTTCCGGCGAATGAGATCGATAACTGTTTGGAAGACAAAAGGCCGAATATGGAATGCTGATTCACCACAGTCCTTATACAATGATTAAGTGGGTGTTTTAGACCACTGATAATTCCAGGCATTTTCCATGTTCGCCGACTCACTAGTCATACATTTACGCGCACACAAGTGTCCTTATCACCGCCTAACCTAAAATAACCCCAAGCAGTATTCTGTCACGCCTACAATAATCCGACAAACCGACTAAATATCAGTCTGGAGACAGAATCCACCTTTATTCCAGCTAGCAGCCGTCTGCCTAATGAGTAAATTACGTGAAGGTCACCCAAGTTTTGTCATTTCCTACCGTGCCTCATCTACTGTGACCAATCACCCGCAGATTGAGTTGGTTAGCGCATGAAGTTCAACAACTTTAAAACAGTCAAACAGATAACCTGGACGAGATTATGACCTTAAAAAGCTCTGTACACCATATCCTAGAGACCCGAGAACAGGTAGACGCTTCAAAAGACATGTGGTGCTGATTTGCTGAAAAAAATTTTGTTATTTGTTTTAAACCACAGAAAATCCAGAATGAGTTACCTCCCACATGTACTCAGCAGCTCCAAGTGCATTGTGCTCTTCAGAAACAACTTAGTCGTCATGTCCACCTTCCATTTACGGAACTACTATTTGGTGCTTGTGAAGTTATGAAGCTATCGAACAAACCACTTTCTGCCACTTTCTGATAAGGTAATTCCCTGGATTGAGAGGGCTTCCCTAAATTATCTTGCAGTTGAAGACAATGGTATCGAACGGCAGATAGTCTAATCTACGAAAACTCTGAAAATATATCATGCTGCCATTATCTCCTAGTTTGAGTGTAAATGCTCACACGTCACAACATTGGCAGTGGACACGGTAGCAACTTACTTGTCACCATAAGGAGGCCTGGCACGTTCCAGTGCTTGAACTCTAGGTCATGCACATTGTCGCATTCACTGACAGCAACACCGGTGCTTCACTGCCGTAAAACCATATCCATTTATTTCATTAACTCAGGGTTGCAAATGGACTTCCAGGGCACGCAAATCTAGACAGGATTATTCGAGCACGTAGAGTATTACTGGGTGAACAGACTTGTAGTTGCAAACAGCCACTGGATCCAATCTGTCTATCAGGCAATCCAGATGACGTAGTAAAACCCTCAGTAGTCACAGTATGATGCATCACTCTTCTCAGCACTATCTAAATAAGAAATGTATTTGAACTGATTCGTAAAGCTTGACAGTCACAGCCATCCAATACTTAAATCAAACAAATATTTTGTTATGCGACTAACAAGTGGTGGCTAATCTTATCCTCTCCGTCTTGCGTCTCCATATCAAAACTCTGTTCTTCTACGGCTTCTCTATCGTTGAACTCATCATTTTGTGCTATGACTAAGGGAAAATGTAACGACAAGTGCCGAAACTTAAGGCAATGTGGACCTAAAACACACTAATATTCTGGTGACACTGATCAGGTGCTTGTCACACGACCACATGAAGGACAGAAATAGTGGAATAACCTTCTGTTCGCCTGTGCAGTAGAGATCTTCTAGTGTTTTTTACTAGATGCATTTGTACAGTCTGACTTGGAACTTCAGATCACATTCTACGTAGTCATATTAAGCTGTAAAAGAAGAATTGTTCTCTTTTGTTTAACTTTCTGAACCACGGGCTGAATATGTGTTGAACTGCCGTGGATCGCAGTGTAGCAGTCGGCGAAGTCATTGGCTTTTTCTCATTTGCAACGTGCTCAGTGACGCGCATCCTCCTGGCTATGTAAAACAAAGTATTTACCAGGCCACGTTTATACGCACTCAGTGCAAAGAGGGAAAACTGCAAGTATTGACCACTCCAAGTGGTCTTGCCCTAAACTGAGTTTCTATAATTTCCGTCTGCACGCCTACATACAAGTAGGTATGGTATTGGCCATTGCATTGACCCAACGAATTGCCTCCAAGTGTGGTTGTAAAATCTGACCTTCAAGTTCTTGAACTAGTCGCGAAATACACTCATTTACAAACAAATTTGGTTTTGCGAGAGACTCACCTGGAACCCAGCTGAATCTCTCGTTTGTGATGTTTCCAACTGAATGTGCTGCACCAGGCCGCCTCATGTTTCAGTTGGTACGATATTCGAGATGTCGCGATACATGTATATACGTAATGCACTACTCATAAGGTTGCTGTCATTTTGCTGCGTGGAATACTAGTTTTTGTTGCGATTTTGGGCTTGGCTTCACCAAGGTAAGGCAGGACGTTGATTATCTGACCTGTCACATACCATTTATCCAAGTTTACTCAACCATTTAACATAGAATGATAACTAGTTGACGTGTCTTGAAATTCATAATCATTTCGGAAATTTTGATATAATGTTTCCAGCATCGATAAGCCACGTCATCTACATCCGCTCCGATGCTGTTTGGCAGACTTACCCATACGATCAGCATCTGATCGGTATTTAATGTGGTGTCAGTAGGCAGTCGAACAAGAGGTCGCGAAATTACTTGAACTCGGACAATTCATCCTAAAAATAATTTTTATTGGCGTTTGGTTCAAAACGACCAACGGAATCCTCTCCTTTGCATCTATATTACACTTCACGGCCTCTAACCATAACTCGATATATGATATAATGTTCTGACTACTGGAGCGTTTCCCAGTTTAAATACCAAACTCAGTCGATGGGCGAAAAATTAGCCGGATACTGTCACCGTTTAAAAGTTGTAACAAGAGCTTTCAATCACGGATCAACATTCGCAACATGAAATGAATCGAGTGACGCATGTTATCGTTGTGGGGTTAAAATTATCTGCTAACCAAGCATGTTTTGCCGCTCCAGCAACCAACGTCCCTGTTACAAATCCACCCTACAACAAACGCTCATTATCACGTCGATGAATGATCGAGTGTCGGGAAATCGACTGTTCTGCTTGTGATCATTCGCATAGTTGAGGCTCTCGGACATTTCTACGAATATTGGTTGTTTCTTTCTCTGTCCAATACGGCAGAGTTTGGTCTCGTTTCTCACAGGACCTAGTGACTTGGTGATGGGCTCTTCAACCCACCCTCGAGTTAAGTGGCTTTCTTTAATCTAATTTTGTTAATGGCTGTTTCTTGAACCTTTGTTCATCTCAGTAAGAATGAGTGGTCTGAGAGTCAAGAGGCTGAGCGAGCTGGCAATGAATTGGTTTCCGAAATCTCATGTGTTTCCGATGAGTAACAAACCAAAATCGCGTGATTCACTCAATAGAGCGACCGTGAGATTTAGGGGCAAAACATGAGCCGCACGGGTTGCGTATCCCGCAGAGTAAACCTTGAAAATATGTCAGCCTTTCAGCACCCCAATCAATGCGAAAACTCTTCTGGTTTACCCAAGTAGTCCCTGTATTACTGCATGAAATTTCACACCGAGTGTGAATGAGTTGGAGGAAAAGTAGTACAGAAGAGAACAGAGAACATCATTTGTGTGTACTCATATTAGCTTGCAATGCTTGATGTGTGAGCTCAACTGATAAGAACCATGTTTGGTGCATGAACCTGCTGGCTTATTGCTCGTTCAACCCACTAGCCTGTCATTTCTGTCTGCGACAAACAGATTATAGACCCAACCTTCGGGCTATACAAACCGGAGTGATTGTCTACCGTGACCACAATCTTGGAATTGATGTAGGGTCTTATCCAGCACCTTAGGCGCGGAAGCGACATGCAACTCCGTAACAGAAGGGGATTTCTTGCCTGGATTACTGCAGAATTTCCTGCATCCACCGTTCGCAATTTCCGCGATACTGTTGATGAATCAGGCGCGACAGGCATTAGTTAATCCTACTTGCTTACGGTTGACTTGAGCGCATTTGTGCGTACCACAAATCCTAGTTCGTTAGCCACTGCGAGCAATATTCGATTCATTTATGCTTGCCCACGCCACAGGAGGGTGGGAACCGAGTGAGTCACATCTGTCGTTTTCGTGTAGGGTGTGCCTGCACCAAGGCATCTGAGGACCGGTAGGGGGATGACAGATGAGTGGGTTTCGGTGAGTTGATGAATGTGTTCGAGTCGTAGATGGGTACGCCTGACTTATTCCTGGCTCTAAGGGTTAACCAAAAATAGAGCAATCTAGTTCTATCTAATAAAACAGCATCGAAACCCAGTAGAGTAGGAACATCCGTGATTAGACGCCATTCTTATGGTTTGACTGAATCGGCGGTGTTATAAAACTGGTTATATGGTCAGAGCCACATCCACATATCCACTCTTCAAAGTTCACATGAATTTGTTTAGTAGCTGGTATGCGTAGTCCAGATTTACCAGTTGATGTGCGTGAACCAAATGATTCGATCTTTACTTTTTGGAAAACGTGGGCTATTGGCTTAGGATCAGCTCGATGACATAGATCAACGGTTTGTGTGTTGAATATTCACCCAACCCATAGATTAGTTTGCGTATAACACGTTGTGGATACTTGATTGGTAGGTCGTCAGACTTTGTCACTAACGATTCGAGAAGTCGATAAGGTGAACTAGTGCGCCACTGTCTGTGCTTCGGTCCAGAGCAGAGATTTGTCACCTCTCCCATCCTGTCCCATCCTGTGCACCCCTTACAGAGTGTGAACAAGGAACATCCTCCGCCTTGACGTTCCCTGAATCAGTTTCAATAATTAAACATAATCTGTATTAAAATGATATCAAAGGTCAGCCATTTTTGCGTTGCAAAATAAGTGTGACTAATGTGGTGTTGTGCCGGGTGAAACAGATTAAGTGGGGGAAGCATTTGTACATCATCCCTCTTTGTGGTCGAGATGTACAAGCTTAGAAAAATCTATTGCAATCTTTCATCAGCTGCCTCAATGAAAGTACAAGACTACCGATAAGTTCTTTGAGAAGAGATTGCTGGGGCATCCATTGAGTAATAATGATCTAGCGTATCCTGGGACATATTGTGAAGCCCAGTTGTTTGGTACCTGAAAGTGTGACCGAAGGCGAGCTTCACCAAGGTTTTGGACCTAAAACCTCCCGGCGTACGTTGTCTCCTGTTTTTCGTTTTATAACTATGGAATTTTACAACAAAAATGGAAAAAGCGAGAAAGTTACCATTTTGGACCCGAGTGCATGCTGTCTAAGAGATTTGTGCACAAACCGTTCAACAAGAGTTCCCTTTCTAGTGCCCAGTGACCCTGAGGAGTTTTACAATGATGGAGATGCTGAGAATATAGGTAGCTCGCGTGCGTTGCTTCGTTGTTGGTCTGTTCGTCAATCTTAGCAGTTGGATTGCAAACGTTTCATCACCACTCAAGTTGATATCGTCATTCAGCCCCGTACTGACGATGTTGCCTCGATTGGTGATGTTACGTTTGCATTCCAACTGCAAAGTTAGGCAAAAAAAAACAACTAAGTGTTGCGCTGCCTTTTATTGAACCTAGTCGTAACGTCCGTAGTTCGAACCCAGACCCTGTATTTCGAACGCTCCTGTCTAGGTTTGGGCAACCTGGCAGCAGCTCAACCTCCGTGCTTCCTTCAAGTGGACTGGCAGCTATGCACCGAAAGAGTGTGATAGCTGAAAGATTATCGCTGTTTTTTTTCATCCAAAACTTATTATCCACAACCCAACAAATTATGTAGTTGACTGACATCTAGAGGCTGGGTGGGGGGAATCAGAGCATCGTGCAAGACTGTTAATAGGGGAGAGGGTAAACCACTTAAATTCGAATCTGTAGCTGATTTCTCGTTACCTTCAGTCTGTTCCTTAGTAAGTAGACATCTACTTGGTGTGCCAAATAGGGAGGCCATCAAGTGTTGAATAATACTTGCTCGAAATGTAGGTTGAGTTGAATATTTAACGAACTTATCAGAAAGACGCCATTTCATAATTTCTCGAAGCTTCGCGTGTCTTCACTATGCAAATCCTCGTCACGGGAGATAATTCCTGCCTCTGCGGTGTGGAGATGGATAATTTACTTTTGCTGCTTCTCCACCGGCAAGAAGAGACTAAATGAAACCGACCATGTGATAGTCTTCTTTCATTCTTCTGTACGCAAGTGTGCAAAGAATCTCGTTTCTTCATTTAGCGGTACCATTCTGACTGGCTGGTAGTCTGTTCGCCGAGCTTAGCAGTTGGACTACAAACGAACATGCCAACAATCGAGGTGCGCACGAGAACTACCCATGTCGCTCAAGTGCAGCACTCTGAGTCTCTCCAAATAACTCTTCCAAACATGAAAGCATACTTGATGTTATTGCATTTCAGTTCGTTGAAAACTGCGTACTCTTCATTATGTTCATTCAAAGAAGCTGCTGAAAAGGTGGCGTTGCACAGCAAACTGTGCGTTACTTGTCTTAGTTGTTGATTTTGATTCTTTAGGAAGATTCACTTATCTTTTGCAGCTAAACAACCCGTTTACCAATTAGCCCTAAAATTTAACTGTATCGCGCATTTACATTTCAACTTTTTCATTATCGGTTACAAAATTATCTGTTCTACGCCCTATGGAAATGACTGTGGTTCAACTGTATTGTGAAGTGTGGAGAGAAGAACACCCAACATATTGACCGGAACATAGCCATATATTGAATGACTTATCGGTGACTAGCGGTTTGGGCGTGTTTGAGCCGGTTGCACGCCATTCACACTCCGACTGTCTTAGTTTATATCAATATAAGCATACTCAAACCACAACCAAAGCACACCCGCTGACGCACCATTACGCTGCACTTCACAACAACGCACTGAAGTTCGTTGACGATGGATGATTGAACGCTTGCCACTAAATCACCTAACTGAGTTAACTAGTAGCCGACCACGCAGTTCACACTATTTCAAGGCGGTTTTCACACTGGTGGATTATCTAACACCCAAAGGGAAGAAACATCACAACTACATTCCGGGAGAGCTGAAGCATCAGAATGGTTAAGGTTATCACGTATGACTTAAAATTCTACTCTCGTTGTCAGGTTTGAATATCAACAATATTCCCCTGTAAACAAAGGACAGATAGTTTGGAATTCGACAATTTTGAATCTCTAGTGAAAAACACTGGCAAAAATCCTACTCTAGGCTTAATTCTAACTACAAAGGTAGCACAACACCAGTCTTTTATCTGCAGGGAAACCCAATGATTCAATGATAAAATGTCACTCAAACTAAGTTCTCCATTACTCGGAAGGACATATCCATGTATGTGGGTCAGGTCAGGTCTCCAGATTTCACAAAAACAGCAGCTAGGGTAGAGGCAACAAAAAGTTCGCATCGCGTGCTCATCCACCTCACAAATCAACGTTTGTTGTTTTCGCCGTTCCTTTTGTTTTCGTTTATTTTGCCATGGTTGAGGTCACAACGAACTAAGGGGATATGGTTGTGCATGCTTATTTCGACACGAGAATTCAAGGACGACTTCAGCAGAACATTCCTCTCTGCGAGAAGACTGAGTAAATATGGAAAATAAAGTACAAGGATTACTTCAAGAAATTTGCCCAACCAAACTCACGAGAAAATCTCATTGGCGCGTAATTGGCGATGGTGTGAAAGTTGGTATGGAGTTTTGAAGTGATATCTGGTTTCGGACTTTGTGGAACCCTTTTACTAACAGAAGACGGCAATTTACATGTCCCGAAAAGAAACCGATTTGTAAGTTGCATTGGCCACTTAGGCAAATAATCAAAACTACACGACGTAATAGGAATCGCTTGAAGGAAGTGTGAATGGCGCTATATTCTGACTCACCAGAATACCCTACGCACGAAAATTTCCTGTCGGTCACAAAACATGTGTGCAACTGAGTTCCATATAAAAAGCAACAAAACTAAGAAACCTGTGCTCTTGTCTGAATGATAATTGTGTTACCAATTTGGTATAGATAAAGAAAAAAGACAAATGCATATTCATTATTTATTTTCTTGCATCCCCGAGCTCCAGCAACCTCTTAGGGCTTGAATGACAGAAAATCAAGCAACCACTTCAATGTCATTCAACGTCGTTACTGACAAGTAGAGGGCTTTTTCTGTCAATCGAAACAGAGAAGAACGAAAATACAAGAGGCTGAAAGGAAAGCTAAACTGGAAAAGTTGCAATCCCTGTGAAGGAAGGAAGTCAGAGGAAAAGGGACCTGGAACGAGTTCTATCGAATGTGAGCGCAACGGACGCAAGCGCATGTCCCTCAAGAGCTTGCCAGAATCATCGGAAACAATCTGGCAAATAGGTCTTCCTAAACGAGTTCACACAAGGATCAAACTTCACTGTGATGCCAGAGGCTACTACATTCAGCAGTGTATTTCTGTTTTTGAGGACTCTAAATGTAAAGAAACATATGGGGTCCAATCAAATTGTTGCTAAGCCCTGACAATTTCCTTAATCAAAACAGAGTCTGTCTTCTCGTACCGGCGAAGTCCCTTAAAATTTCAAATGTTTCGATCTGGTCCACCCATGAACTTTTCTTCAAAGAAAATCCCTTCGGTTCTTTTAATGTGCTCTCCTGAATGCGACTCACCTCGATTGGTGATGAAACGTTTGCAATCCAACTACCAAGCTCGGCGAACAGACCAACAACGAAGCAGCGCACCCGAGCTACCTATATTCCAAAACATTGCCCTATTAGGGTGCTCACACTCAGACATACTCAATGTGAGCCCGTTAGCAACATGCTAGGCTTGTAGTCCACTAGGATCATGGTAGAGTTTCTATTCAAATTTATATCGCTAAGAGGCACGTAGCAAATTCTTCGCTAGATCACCCACCTATCTGACGTAGTTTCCCTAGCCTGCATCTGCAAGACCCCACTGAAACGAAGTAGTGGGTTTTTGTTAGAAACCCTTCTACCCACAATTGGGCCTAATGTAGGGGCTTAAAATTGGATGGCAGTCTATGGCTGAATAAATCAAACGCCTCCCGGGAACCTAGCTAACTTATTTAGTATCCTCTTCATTGTCCAATCTCAAGGTTATCTGTGGGTTTCCACGCAGTCTACAGATATAGTTCCACAAGTAACAACAAACATGTAGTGTATCAATAATTGTTGTCCCCGTTTTACACAGTGATAATCGGCACGCAGATAAATGGACTTTGTGAATTTTTTCACGCTTTATTTTGAAGTAACTGGTGTATCCAAGTGTCAGCATGGTTTGTACACTGACGGGGTTAATCGTGGGAGTGCTCATCTACTGGAACAATGGTAATTGCTTTCATCTGTGGCGGTTACCTTTTGATACTAATGTTTTATACATGAACAACAACAACAACAGCAACAAATTTCTCCTGCCTTTATTCTGACGCAAACTCTGAAATCATTTCATGAGACAAGAGGGTCACGCACATTCACAGTGCTTGATCGGCGTTGACTGTTGTTGGCACTCTTAGACCTTTCTTCGTCCCATTTCTTAGGAACACTTTAAAACTACTGTGCCATTCAGTAATACGAACGATGATATAAATCTCAAATTATCCTAGTGCCGTCCCATGGGAGCTAGTTCCAAAGTACTCCAAATGGCTCCATTTACCGTTTATTGCAGTTACTGGGTGTAATAGCATCAGGTTAGACCATACTGGACCTAATTCAAAACGCTGGATGTGCATAGGTGGGTCGTCTCATGTCACTATCCTTTATATGTTAAGTACGTGTTAGTTCCTGACCAAACCCTTGTAGATAGCGCAATAAAAAAGGCAAAGACTGTGAAGTATTACCGTTTTTGTTTTATCAGTTCGGCTGCAGGAATTGTAACTATCCTCACAAATAGGTGACAGAAGGAATATAGCACTGGGTTCCTTGCTTGCAGTCCACCCGTCGGTCAACTATTCATCTGAGTCAAGTATCCAGGGCTACGTTCTGAGAACGGCCAGCATAGGCTCATGCAAATTTCACACATGGGTCAGCGAGTTGGTCCACAGTGTGCGCTGAGCCTTTGAGCGTGATTAGCTGAGTGGCTGGAAAGTTACTACGAAAATACAGTAAGTAGTTTGTACTGTCTCACTGTGGCTAAATTTCTCTGATTCCATTTTATTCTGCTAAAACCTTCTAAGTTTTTCATTGAATGGTTGGGCTTTCCGTTAAGCCCTGATATTAAGTGGATATGGCTAAATTCTTGTGGTGGCCGTTGGAACGCAGTGGCTTTTTGAGTGCCTCTCTTCCTGGAGGAAGTCGAGTACAAATGCGTCTAGGACGGCCGAACAGGGCGCACCGCAGGAGTGTTGTATGACCTAGAGGAGTAAACACGAAAATTCTAGATAATTACCAGCCCATTTGAACTTAAGATACACGTGACTTTTGAAGGTCTCTCCTAGGTATCTGGTAGTGAAATATCTGCGTAGTTGTTGAGTCGGTAAATATAAGCTGTTCACGCGGTTGAAAAAGTTTTCATACTGATTTGGCTGCAAGGGTTTAAATGTCGTCTACATATAGATTATACACTGGTACACATAAACAGACTATAGGTAAATTGTGTGGGACATGTGGCCAGAAAGATGTCTTTTAAACGTGTCCAAGATTACATCTACCAGTGCGTGAGTGGGTTACACCAAGACATCAATTTGTTCATACACCTAACCTTTAAATTCATATATGCATGTTGCACAGCAACTCACAGGCGGATGGGGTGAAGTCTGCATTACCAAAACAACAGTGAACTTATGCAAACACAGCTCAGAACTTCACCTTCGCTACTTGAGTGCGGCCAATAACCGATTGATCGATGGACTGCAAGATGACACCCATCGATCGTGAAACATTATAACCACTAGTCACAAGGTTGGTTCCAATACAGTGTCTGTATTTCACTCCGCAATGTCAATCCGAAATCGTTAGCTTTCAATGGGACTGGGTGCACGAATGTCTTTGAAAAAAGCTGTTCGATTGTTTTGAAATTCAGAATCGAACCTGATTGGCTCACGATATAGCGATGAAGAGAAAAAAAATAAACTTCTAAATCCCGAAGGTTTGCATTACTGAGTAAGGTAGACCCAGTGTTTCAAGTCGTTTTACTCGAACTCAGCCGGTGTGCGTTACAACAACACGCTTGATCAGAAAAGTCAGAGAGCTGTCGTTTGTAAATTAGGGTGTCCATGGTACATAACAGTAGATATCGACAGTTCGTATGCAACACAAATCAAATTGTCGAGCTCAGATATTGGATGGTCACTAGTCACTACCGGCAGATGTGGCTTCTGTAATGTAGCCATGATAAAAATTCCGTAACAATCTGAATGAGAAAATGTGCTTTTTCATTATACTAAATAATACCGCTTTAGTTAGCTAGCATACAAATCTGCGAGCCTTAATTCACTCGGTTGCGACTGGTTAAGCATAGCAATAAAATAGAAAATTTGATCCTGACTCTCATGAACAAATTCTATAGTGCTAGGCCTTAAGAAAAACCTGTGCATTCCAGGTGGATAGTTGTGATCTCCACCAAATTTCTGTATACAAATTAACTTAACGGATTTGCTTTTTCTATCAACAGTAGCTCGACATCATTTGAGGACTCTAAATCTCACTTGAGAGTTCGTCCTATGATTTAAACCAATCCATGCCAAAGACTCAAAGAACATTGTTATCGGGATTCATCGGCAGCGCGCATCTCATGGAGCTCAAGGGAGTGTGGAACCGGCGACTTCCCAGCTAGTTGTTTGAACACTTAACTTCTCGGCTACAAGCGGTTGATCAGTGATCAGGGTTAAACTCATTTTTCATTCACGAAGCGCACATCTGTTGACTGGCTCCTTGAGTACTGACTTTTGAGATGGATGAGTGAAAGCTCAAATGTCCAAACTGCTACCCGGAAGGTAGAGTGCCCGAAACCCATGGAGTTTCATAAGATGCACACAGCTGATGAGTCCAAATAAGGCGCAAACAACTCATAGTTATTTTCAAATTTTCGGGATAGAATGACTTCATTTGCACGACGAACTCTCAATTGAAAACCCATGGTTTACCCTCTTTTCTAATCCCCAAGCCTGAATTTGATCTACCAAATTTGACTTCCCTTCTGTGGAGATCGGACAGACCGTGATATCAACTGGGTAACTGTTCGTGAATACAAACCTATCCCCGTCTGCTATTCCCACTTCATCAGCCGAACGTTGTTCGCAATGAAATAACGTAGACCAGGAATCACGAAATGAACTTGTTTGACTGTCTTCTGTACTTGGAAACCCAAATCTTGGCTTACTAGTCGTTGGACCGGTGTGGACGAATCCTATAACACAGTGAGGCAACTTTCGCACTAGACCGCCAGTATTTTCCAGTATGCACCAAATAAATAAAACTTATGAAAATAAGTCCAATTATTTTTATCAGAGCGACTGCAATCAGAGAGGACTGATCCATGTTCACCA
>SJOL01009447.1:264336-352928 GCA_004794785.1 Opisthorchis felineus | reverse complement strand
GTGGTCCCGTAAGGGTCAGACAAGGACCATTATTTCTGTACGTATCCCATTATCTCTAGCCCCGCTGCTTGTGAACTTTTGTAAAAATTTCTTCGGTGTGGCATTTGTGGAAAATGTTGTTCTGGTCGTGCTAGGAGTTAAAAAAAGTATGCTAATGGTGTATGGTACAAAGCCTTCTGAACTCAGTCGTGCTGGCACTCTAGTAGCCAGTTCATCGCCCAATAATCTTTGTTCAGTGACTGCTCATGGCCTCAAATCACGCACACCTCAATAATCCTTTTCGACCAATGGAATAGGCGGCGCGCTCGTTTTCTGATTGGTCAGTTCCATGGAACGAAAAACCCGCCGCTCAGGGATTGGTTGCCAGTGCTACAAGAAAAAATGTGGCGATTAACCAGGTCATTTGTGAAAAGCATGCTATCACAACGCGTGTGACCTGAACCCCAGAGCACTGAGTGGAATTACATGCCGATATACATGTGCTACACGAAATCCCATTTTATAGCGGACAATCGGAGGTTTTCCGCATCCACAGATTTGTAGTCGGTGAGTTTTCAGATGAATATTTCTTAGTGTTTGTGTGCGCACCCAACAATTGTTTGAAACGCATGGGGGATTAAAGTTGTTAACGCCACAAAGTTCTGTCATACGTTATGGATTCACCACTTGAGGTGCCTGTCAGAATGCAGGCTGAGTGGTAGAACTGTACATCGTTACTGGAAAGCATCGTAGTTTCATCTAGTGAATGTCTGTCGTCCATTCAGATTTGACAGATGATCTTTGACAGTCAATTTTTGAGAGTAAGTTGATGTTCATACCCAGGCTGAGCTAGTTTGTTCTGAACACTTTGTAACCCAACTTCTACTCATTGCCCAGAATAAACGTAACTTCACTTCGCTGGGTCATTTCTGACCTGATTTATTGGGGGTGGACGTGTTTAAACAGTGTGAAATTGTATCTTCGAGCAACTCAAAATACATTAAGCCACACAACGGCCGTGTGAACATTTTGACCAACTAAGTGTGGATACTCTAAGGGCTTCGTGTGTCTTAGTTCAGTAAGCGGTCAGATTTGCCGACGACAGCTTCATTCCGCTCCGTGCATTCAGTCAAACAGAATGCATATTTATAAAACGGAAGTCAAAATCAAGATGATATTTTTCACCGCGCACAGTTTTTCGATCTCAAAAATATCCACTTCGCATAAAATTTCACTACTATCTTCCGCGGGAAAACTTTTCTGACTGCGAATTCAACGCTTCCACCTCCTCAGGGTACTTTGTTTGTATTAGACGCGCTTAATCACTTGTTGCGAGATATAAGTTGTTATTACCATGAAGTTTTCTACAGGATTTGGAGCACACCGAAAAATGCTCACAGGATTAAAATCATTGTCTACCGTTAACTTGGTCTGAAAGGTCATTCTTTGAGATGCTTTTAACCATACTTGAAATATAGAAAGGTCTCCTTCCCCAATCGTCGAGAGGAAAGACGTTGGCGTTTAATGCCTGATAAGCACTCATGGCGCGAGCCCCCTTACGTCTCACTGCCAAATGAAATCTGAAGCGGCAAGGCACACGCAAGACCCCAGTTAGTCGTTAACATACCTTGAGATAACATGACCTTGGTACCCTACCTATCCCCCTGAAAACCCTGAACTGAAATTCACGGCTACGCTGCCCACTGTCCTCCAAATCGTAAGACCGCAAAACATGCATAGCTTAAGCGTGTGAGCGAATATGAGTGACGTTATTCTCAACAGCGTATGCTGATGTGAAAAGCTAGACATCTTGCATGTCACCTAGGCTTTCCAATCAGAATTCAATTAATCAGTTGACACCGAATCACCTAAAGTGAAAGACGTTGTTAGTGTTATTAGGGTCCAATTTGCCCGCAACACCGAATGGTCTAGTGGTCTGCTGCTAGCCAGAAGTTCGCAGAGTTCGCTGAGCATTTGTGAGACGCGCATTGCCGGCGAGTTCTCGACTTTCCCCACCTGCAAGATGGAATTCCTTTTAAAGAACCATATTTTCCGCATTGGCTGTCTCCCAAAAAGATATTAGTATTAGCTTGTCTAGCTAACGAAAGTTTGTTGATGAGCATTGAACCAACAGAATCCGAGGTCAAGATCTGAAGACATTTTGATGCCTACGGATTTTGCAAGCATACATAGATATATCCACACAGCTAACAAATAATTCCTTGTGGTGACGAACAGGCCAATGGAATAACAGCATCGTGTCCCAAGGGAAATTGAATCATTTCATGCAGGATTATATGCTACCCTTATACTCTTTATCAGTGTGTGTGGAATTCTGATCTTCAGCTTTTCGATCTTATTTTCAAGTGAACTCTGAAACGAACATAAGCTCAAAGGTAAATCAGATTGTGCAGAACCCTTCGTCTTTACCATCCTAAGGGGAACAAAATTGAAGAATTAATACTTGCGAATTATGCATCTCCTCATAGGTAGGTGACTGCATGTCCTTTTGCTACACCGATCAGGAGGGCTGACATTTTATACTCCGAAGTTTTAAGTCAGCGGTACTTTCAGATTCAGTGAATTGAGAATTACGAAGGTCTTTCCAGAGTGCGCGAGTCCGGATCTTCCCCTTAATATCGAATGTACATAGGAATAACCCAATATGACTACCATCCTGTGTGAGTACAACTGCGTCGATATCCTTGCAACAATGAGTTTGTCTTTCCCTACTTGATGAAATGGAAATTTTGGCCTCATGTCCGCCATTTCTGCCACTTTGGTGTGATAGCTCAGGCATTCCCAATCCAAAATACTTCACTTCCAAGGCGAGCTAAACTTTCAGGTGAGATTTGTGCAAAACCGTGGTAGTGTACCTTGTCCTGGTCCAGTCCCATAAGACCCTGGTTGGCTTGAAAAACCCACCAACTCTGAAAGTTCCTTGGGACTTACCAGGACATGTCAGTTATGGGACTCAGTCGTCTAATCTAATTAGGTTACTCTGTCTTGACTTTGTCAGCTAACATATGCACATACATTTTGCCAGCATTCTAGCCTCAAAAGTATGAGCTGAATGTTTACTTCGGAACGTCGCGAGAATAGATCACTCGCCACCCTGGGACTACCTGTCGGTCACATTCGGATTCGCTTTGGCAAGGTCATACAATATAATCTATTACATCCAAGGACCATGTGATATGGCAGCTTCCGGGTGTCAGTTTTGTCTGTCGTGTGCAACCTTCCTACTCGCCCGCACATGGGGGCCAGGTTTAACTACACACTGATGAAAGCCGCAAATAGGAGGCACAATAAGAGATCTGACAGCAAAATATGCTGGAGTAGTACATATATATATATATATATATATATATATACATATAATATATATATATATATGTCGCATCCAGGTTAGTCCTAAGTTCTACGGCCTCAAGTGTTTAATGTTACTTTGTCAGATTGAGTGGGACCATCTGTCATGGTCCTGGACTTAGCATTCTTGAAACGCTGGGCACGAGTGGTTTGTACAATGCTGGTCCTGGGATCCACTTATTATATCTAGAGTGCAGTCTACTCAGTCTCATATTAATAGCATTCAGGCCATTGAACCCACTGTTTTAATTTAACACTCCCTTCACTGAGAGTCTCAGTTTACTCTGAAACGTTTGTTAGTCGGCTCACCTCCAAAGGCAGGATATGGCAGCTGTATTTGTACTCAGTCGGACGGCTCCACAGACTATAAGGTTACCCTTTTCTTCCGGTTGATATGGCCGTTTCCATGTGAAGTGATCTCAGTAACTTTCAACCACTTAAGGCTACGACTGGACGACAAAGGGTTCTGATTTCAACTCAAGCTTTGAAAAGGTCGGATGTATTAAGTGACATCAACGAAATCAACTCCTGTCCCACCCAGAACAAACTATGCTGCGCACGGTGTGCAATCGTGCATTACATGTTTAGCCCTGATCTCTGGTCTATTTCGGGTAACGTGCATTGTATAATCGGAGCTGTGCGGTTGCTTACACGATTTTGACGCCATTTTGACAAGTTTCGCTGGCATGAAGCGCATAAAATACACAATCACTGCGCCTGCAAAATCTGAAAAGAGATTTTCCGACTAGCTGTGAATACACAACGTCGCAGTAGTTTTTTAGCTAGCCTTGATTTATAACCAAGTATTCGTCAACGTCATGGTTTGTAGCTCTCTGTAAACAAAAGGAGATCAGTGCAACTTGTGCAAGTCTCGGTTAGTTCCTAGCTGCTGGGTAAACCTCCTCATAAAATAAACAAAGTGATTGAAAATCAGTGAACCGTTGGGTTACAAAGTCCATTCACACTATCCAGGTACTTCCACGAACATCAGGTATGGCGTCACTAGACCTTGACATTCTGAACTTAAAAAGCCTGATTCTTGATATACAGACGTTTGAGGTTGGGTGCACAGCCTGAAAGTAAAGCTGGGAAGCTCTTTGAAGCTGTTTTATTCTTTTTGGAGCTCATCAATGGTCACATCTCATAAAACTCTGGGAAGATTCGAATCACTGGTGGCGTGAGAGTTGGAGTACTTCAAATCGACACTGGCAATCAGTGACGGGATTAAATGACGCAATCCGGAGTTGATATCAGGTAATGCGATTGGTAGTGCATGACTGAAGAGGGAAGTAATTACAAAGAGGATGGGCCTCTTGTAGTGGATCATTTTGTTATCAAGGTCGGTGCACTCACTACCACTCACACTACCAATAACTGATGGAGTTCGGGGAAAAACCTTTCGAGGCTTTCGTAAACTACATCGGTCACCGCACCAATACTGGTTATTTAGTTTGCTTGTATTCGCGATTTGTTCTGCTTATCTTATTGACATGATATTACGTTTGGAACTTTTTCCACTGATACTCCACTTTAACGGTTTTCATCTAGGCTTTCTTCTAAGTTGCTCCTGTTGACGGATAAGGGTTAAATTGCCATCGGCCCAGTCTCGATAAAATGACAAAACTTAGCATCTGTACAGACTTGGGTTGTGTGGCATCAAAATGTGATCACATGTGGAATAATTGATATTTCAAGGCTTCTAAGGGCAGCTGACCTTAAGTTGATGAGTCCATAACACCACAGTAACTGTTTACCACAACACCAGTCACTGGAAATTTAAAGCCTGTCCCGGATAATGCACACTTAGCCATGTTCCATAATGTCATTCGTTAGGATGTCTTGAACTGATCAGTCAACTAACCACCAATAGAAAAAAGTGGCTAGGTTCACGCACAATTGTACTGTCACCAACAATACCCTGGTCGGTTCAAACGTCTATCAAGCGAGAGACTGCACTCAGCTATAAACTGTCTCGTTGTTTCATTGTTCTGAATAAAGCGGTGAATTTTCACAAAGCTGTTTATGTAAAAGTCTGGGTTCTCACCATGGACATTTATCCAACGTGTGTCAGGTAATCTGTTGTCAGAACAGTCCGAAGTTTATTTAAACTTTGATGCAAGGTTGCAAAGCGAGAAACGTGATGCCTACATACTTCGACGGGAGAAATAACATTGACTATTGGCCGCAGTGAATGTAGTCTACCAAAGTGAAGGAAACGTCACAATCACTCGCGTGTTGGGTTTGGCGCGGAACAAATTCTGGTGTTCTACGCGTGAAATTTGGCTGAATTTGGGACCTTGAACCGCCCGTTTTCAAACCACACACGGACAGACAATTGTTTAGCTGGGGAGAGGATTCTGCCAAGAACTTACGATTGTCATCTAAGATAAACGCTTTTAAGTGTAAACATGCCGATTAGAGCGACAGTCACACGTTTTTCTGTAGAATGCTTGCAACCGCACCAATGTGGAATCTGTCGTGCACGCCTGTCGTTGTGGTGACTGTTTTCTTAGTTTAAACTTTTTTGAGAATACCTATCACTCAGGTGTCTCGGATGCCTCAGTTACAGGAAGTTGTCTGTGGTATAGTTTAAAGCGTACACGGGAAAGTGGACAGTTTGAATTAGTTTTGAAAGCTATGTCAGGCCGCATTTTCGGCATGAATGAATGCGTAAAGAAGTTGCCATGGCCTTGGGGACCACTCGCTAGAGGAGATTGTAGTCTCTAGGTGGAATGCCTGGGATGCTAAGCTGTGTTTGTCTTAAACTTTTCGGAAGATGGATAGGTCAATCGTGGAGCAAAATTTAACTGCAGAGGACGATGAAATGGAGCTGACTGCCGAGTCATGCGAATGTGACACACGTGTGCAAGAATCACAGTGTGCAGGCGAGGTCCGCGGGTTCTAAGCCTAAACAAATATGGATTTGGACGGTTTCATTCACGACGCACTAGCTGTTCTGCTGTCAACCTTGTAGGAAAACTAAGCCATGTGGCCATATCAGGGATTTTAATACTGTGCATTATTAGCGAAATACACTCATTCGCAAACAAATTTGGTTTTTATAGAGACTCACCTGGAACGCAGCTGAATCACTCGTTTATGATGTTTTATGATGTATTACGCCTATACTTGTATCGCGATCTCCCGAATGTCGTACCAACTGAAACATGAGGCGGCCATTTAGTTGCTTAAAAACATCATAACCGAGAGATTCAGCTGGATTCCAAGTGAGTCCCCCGTCAAAACCAAATTTGTTTGCAAATGAGTGTATTTCGATAATTTCGTGCAATTTGGTCTCAAGTAGAACATAAGGTTGACGGAAACTCGGGGAGTGTGCCTACCTGATGATCCCCAAGAAGGGCGAAACCGGTCGTGGGCTGTCGAAAAATTTTCAGCGACCTTATGAGTAGTGTATTACGTCTATACTGTGCATTATTGTTAGCCGACCACAATGGCCAGCCATTTCGCGAATTTACAGTTGGTTTACTCCGGCGCCGCAATGACCTTTGTCCATTTCGCCCTGCCTGAACGGAATCTAAAAACATTTGGACAGGGTGGTCTGGCTTTTCAGTGCACAGTATTCTGTCTATAAAAAATGTTCCGCGGATTTAACGATTCTGTAATATATAGGTAGATTATACATTCTTTATTACCAGAGATTCCAGCACTTTATTTACGGGGATTCGATCATGTAGGACATCCGATATCAACTACTGATTCCCGTAATTACCTCCATCAAGACAAAACAAATGTCTGTGTATGTGATGCACAAGTCTAGAGTCATTTATTCATAGTATTACCACCTTCATGCTGCGACCAAATTTTCTTGGCATTTCAGATGTTATGTGTATTGTGACCATCAGCTGTTAGGTCAGAAAGGAAATACCAAGCCGAAGACCCAGCCGCAGACTCCTTCCTCGTACAGGAGGTAACTGCAAGATCAGTTTTCCCAGTTCTTTCACAACTCATTAGGGGTTAACGTCTTTTACCACGAATGAAATCATTATAAGAGGGTTCCCTGCTTTCCAGCATAGTGGTTTTTATATGTCATGCCTAAGCCAAACTTGGGACAAACATTGAAATGTTTCACTATCGTTCATTTATTCCAGCGAATAACTCGGACACCTTCGATCTTATTACTGTTTATGAAAGCAATAGAAGCGGTACAACGTGGAATTTTAGTTTTTTTTATCAACGGAGTGCATCACTTGCAAATAAGATAGCAACTTGGTTTTATCAGGATAGAATATGTCGAGGTGAAATGAAAGCTTAATTGACGTTGATGAGTTTTGGTGCAAACTATCGATTCTATTGCCAAAACACACCTTCAAACCAGAAACTGTGGAACTGTCGGAAATTGTTCTCAGTATCGCATGCACTTTTGTGACTGATAGTCAAGCAGCCTGCTTCAGAAGTTGTGGCTGTACTTGGATTATATATACCATAGAGTTTTTTGCTTGTCTGTCAGAATTTGATATCCGCGCAAGATATATCCAGACTGCTGCCATCAGACCAAGGTTGGGCGGAGCCTGTTCGTACAAGCAACTTCCGTTCCAACAGCGGTTCACACGTATGTTGGTGCGTTCACTTTTTGAAGGCTTAACGATCAACCCAAATAGTCGTGTTTGTTGGATGCCCGGCTCCACTGCGATGGAGCAACGCAGATAGCAAACATCGTTTGAAGCAGGAAAACTGAGCATAAAACAGAACATTATCACAAAACACATCATCCTGCTTATCGTTCTATCTAGTACGGTAGAGATTTGTCAGGGGGAAAAAGCTACTTTGACACAGACCACTCTACATGCCATATTTGACAAGCGACTGAGTTATTGCCAGGAGTGACTTTCCAGACGGGAACGATCATCCTGGTCAACTTTTATATCTGATTTCCAGGTTGCTCTTGAAATTTACTAACCGTCCAAATTTTGCTACATTGGGCGGTAATATTTGGCTTTCCAGGACAGTGGATTCAATAAATTCAAATCCTCATTTTATCTAAGCGGTCAACGCACTTTATCAGCTGACTACAAATGAAAGCAATATGGTTTTTTCCAGTGTCTATGCAGTACAACACCTCGCTTTAAAGAAAGTCCAATTTGCCGATGAATGACGCTCAGTGCACTCTTTGGCGGATTAAAATTGATCGCTCTAGGGACAGATATTTGGGATCAGTTAACCGAGAAAATACGATACCTAAATGATGTGCACCCTGGTTTATGAGGTATAAGCGGGTTCAGCACTGTCGTGAACGGCTCGACAAATTCACTTTTCTTGTCTTGATGATTAAAAAACCAGGATCTTGACAACAAATCACACCATTCCTTTTTCAGTTTGTCTTAACTACAGCTTTGTCTTTTGCACAACTTTCGAAAATGGACCAAAGGGACGACCACCAGTTTATGTGACTGATTAAGTAAAGTGCAAAGATATGGAAGCCCAGTTGATTTTTCTTTCATTGGGGAGTGCCAATTCGATACAAAAACCAACACTGAATTTCTGGGTGATGATGACGATGATGATGATGATGATGATGAAGATGGTGATGATGATGATGGTGATGACGAAGGTGATGATGATGACGATGATGGTGATTCCAATGAGGCTATTGGTGCTGTGGACGATAATGCGGCTGATATTGAGGCCGATGGAATGCAGTCTGTCAGGGCACCCAGCCTCAGGCCTATTCTAATGTCCGAACCCCATGATTGCGTCTTGTACTGAATTTATCCGTTAAACTTCCCACATGAGCGAATAATACTGTGAACAGCTACGGATAAGTACGTTGTTCTTTGATTCCGCGTGCACCCGAAACCTAATCGTAAAGGGCTTTAGCCTTCGTCATCAACAATATGGCTTCTACTGGGCTCAGTGAAACATCCGCCAAAATCATGACCGATTCAGCCTAGTCGAACAAGCTCTCACGCAGCCTCGTTTGGGTGACCATCATAACCCACCAGTTTTAGTCATGGTTTGTGGAATCTCATTATATGCTGGGCGATAATTAATGCAGTGTACAAGATCAGGTGGGAAGGTTATTGTTGCATGTGCCAAAATAACACTGTGGAAAACAGTCCATTCGAAGTTACCTTGGTGACACAGGATGCTTCAATGAAGGGAACTTAGTAACCGTGTGGTACCAGCATTCAGCACTTAGCTAGGAGATGTCATATAGATTGCCATTTCAGAATTCGATTGACAGGTTACGAGGCCGGGTTTTTGGTAACGAGGTAAAACACTTAAATTCAAACAGATTTCAAGTTGTAAAATTGCGTCCCTGTAAGATGGTTCCACGATAAACCTAAGCAGTAGGACTATCGCCTATGGTGCTGTTTGCCTATCTCAGGTTTGTATCTGTGAAAATTTACAGTTCGTTGTTTAAATCATCAGTTCTGGTACAGCACACTTAGAACTCACAGAGTGTAAGTTTTGAAAGCAACTGTCAGTTTTGGCAAGTTGGTCACCAACTTTCTCTAACTATTGGCGAACCATCACTTTGAAATCAACCAGGTATATTTTCCGCTTCATTGTCCTCGCTTCTATCCAGACGTCCCTACAATAGAGATATTGATTCCTTCCTTCCCCAATTGCAATCAGCGCTACCTTCGTTGGTAGCTGTGGATGCTTTAAATGCCACGAAATTCATAGAGATTGGTGTGAACGATTGTTGTACTTCGTGTGTGGGCTTCCCTAAACAAGGCGATAGTAGCCGTCCGATTTTGCGGTGTCGTGAACCGCATCCCATAAAACTGATAAGCTTAGTGCCATCGCAGGCAAGTTGTTCCAGAGAGCTATAAACTAATGAGTGGACAACAACATACAGATGGTTAAATGTATTGCACACAATGTGGTTATGTACAGCTTTGGATGAACTTTACAGTTGCGTTAATATGCAATGAAAGAAGCAATACCATATCCCTTCTTCGCTTGCTGCTATGGGATCAATAAATCATAACAGTAGAAAACAGTTTTGCGTTTAGGTAGAAACAATGTAAAAATATCTGTTGTTCGAAAAGACAGCCCTCATGACAAAAGTGCATCACTTTATTCGTTTGTTTTTGAGTGATATGGCTGATGCCCTTTTTCCGAACACAATACCTACTTTTAGGTGAACATTTTTCCAAGGTACTTATCAGTGCTATACAGGTGGGACGGATAAGCACCGAAGTGAAAAAGCTTCGCTACAAATGATTACGCTTGTGGGGCAGCTTGAATAAACAAAATAGTTAAACAAATCCTGGAGAAATGTACTTAGCTAGAAAGATTATTTAACAATTCTTGAATGGTAGACAGCTCAAGCAGCGTCAATTTTCTGTAAATTCATGGATGAACAATAGTTCCCTCCGCATAAATGAGTACAGGAATAATCTACGGAGTTGACGTTATCCACGGAAATTTTAGAAAAGCTGCTACCCTGTTCCGTTTATGGGGATTATAGAACCTCAGCTAGCACGATGTGTACTGAGAGTTCCTAGAATGAATTTGGCAGTTCTCGCTTGGGCGGACAGTGGCGATGAATACAGGTGGCATTCCAGCTCCACAGTCTTACGGTCAGCAGCGGAGTGAAACAAGGGTTCGCGCTTGAACGTAGTTGATTCAGAGTGTATATCAGTTACCCTACCAAAAACACTTGGAGCTGAGCCCCAGCCTCAGATCGACGGCTTAAATTTGTGGATGAAGGTTCACAAGAATGATGATTTTCCCCGATCGGTGCTGGAAATCTTAGGCAAGTGGGCAGCGAGTTGAATGCTCACATCATCTGCGAGTGATCTACGGTGCGTCTTATTTGAAACCCTTGTTTAGAAGTGCCTCGTCACATTAGAGTCTTCATTCTAAGTGAGAAGACTACCAGTAGGGATAGCGGGACCGCAAAATTTTGGAGGACATTAAGGAAGGACCAGCTCCTGCACTACGCTCTGGAGCGGCAAATGGGACATTCTTTGCGAAGTTCCAGCTTTAACTGTTCCATCGTCCCTATTAACTCCATTTGTGATCCACGATAAAACGACGGCTTCCAGAATGCTATCCTCAATTCAAACAACAGAAAACGCGCTGGCGAAGGTTCAAAGAGGGCAAACAAAACGGATGTTGTCAAAAATCAGACCAAAAATAGACAAACCTGTCCTGATCAGTGTGATCTCTTGATTTTTGGGATACAATGTCACTTGATGTGGTGCAATAACCATCAAGGAACCACTTCAAGAAACACTCGGAGGACTGTATTCTCGGCAATTAGAGATCAGCATACCAACTATCCAAGCTCTCTGACCCTGATCTTTACGAGATCTAACGCGCTGTAATTTGGGAACAGGAGAAGATCAATCATTCTGTTCTCCACCAAAAATCTTGACGTCTTAGGCCGGTGGGCTTCACGAGTGGTGCACATATTCCTGCTCATCAGGTGTGGCCTCGTTGGTGGTCTCTCGAAAGACAGGGTAATCCTAAAGAGAAGCCAACTACCGGTTTTATTTGTGCCAAGCTCTCTGCCCCCTGGTGCGCACCATCGTATACAGTTTTATACAGAAAGGACCATCACGTAAAGCCATACACTTTTGTCACTTACCAATGAAACTCCAGTGCTTGTTTTGGCAAGAGAATCTCTTTACTGCAGCATACAAAAAACACCTAGTTCTCATTGAGTTGGCTGCTTTATGAACAGCGCGAGGCGTATTGTCTTGCACGATATGGTATGTAGGTAGAACTTTTGAGAGCGAACATTCCTTTTCAGCTGGATTGTCCGGCAAAATGCTTTGCCGAGTTTCGGCACTGTCAGGGAGCTACACATGTGTTCGGTATACCACAGAGTTGTATTATTACATGAGTTAGATTTGGGTCGACACTCCTGTCCAAAGTAGATGTGAATATCATTTGTGTGCCACTTATTTCATTGGCGCATGAGGGGATTTGGAAAATGATGACACTGTGCAATTATTATTAGCCGCCGGAGGCGATGTTATGAGCATTCATTTTAGCTCATACCAACAATTTCTAGAAAGAAGTCAAAAGTCGTGGTTTCAAGTTACATATGCATGCCTAAAAGTGTACCCCGTGGGGTTCGCGTAGCCTAAGGTGAAATACATCTATTCCCTGCGGTACAACTGTTGTCTTGGCAACTGTCGTCTCTTGCTTACTTGAGTGAGTTCACCGTCATCACAACACTAAAAACTCTAATTTTGCTGTGAAAGTTTACCCCCCTTTCAATTCTGTATTTTGTTAGGTTAACCCGCATTCTTGTTATTGTAAACGGTAAGTTTAGTATTTTGTAAATTTAAAGGCCAAATCTGAGTCTAATTGCGGGCGTGGTACAAACGATTTTCTTTTTATTAGGATTTATCTGAGGAAACACAATGCGGAGGGTTCTCAGTCGTTAGCCGCATTCGTTGACTGTTCGTTCTAACAGTTGTTCGAATGAACTAAAGGCTCGCATTCACCCTTAGTCTGAAGCAGCCTCAGCTGAATATATTTCAACCCTGGGTTATCTCCCCTAAGTGTATCTCCACGCTTTTTGCAGTATTCAGAAGCAGTTTTACGCTCTTCTGGCTGCCTACTGCTTTCCGTTTTAATATCATCCGTTAGACATCTACTGAACGTCAGTTCCCTAACTTAACCCCATGGAAAGAGGCTGCTTTCGGTATTTTCTAATAGAAAACTGTCTGGTAAACGAAAGTCGTTAAGACATCACTTCTTTATCTAGATTTATTTGTTAGGTTGCATTTCTAGGCTCAGTCGACGTAGGTCGAGTTTTCCTGCCAAGCTTGTAGCTGACACCGATGAGCAAAAGACCTGGCCCTGGGTACGCGTCCTTGGGAGTGAAAACTACCAGATCAAACATTCGTAGGAAGCACGAGTCCTAAAAATGACCGTTGAACGAATTCTTTTCACTGACTACTTTCTCCACTTTAGGAAATTTAGGTTACCTAGCGGGTGATTAGCGGTTCCTTCTTGTCTAATTCTGATGACATAAAATATTCCGGTGTTTGAGGTCTTCATAACCCTCAATCGTACATCTCGTGTTTCAGGCGGGTGGCCTTTAAAGGTTGGTAGTAATAATCATTTCAAACCAAAACAAGACACATTTGACGTTTAGAAAGAACTGATTTCAAACTGATGACATAGTTAAAGACAAAGCGATAATTAGGTTGAAGTTTCTGGTGCAGTTTCGGGATGCATAACAACGAGATGTGGACGTATTGAAGACTGAGGTCTGATGAACTGAAAACATGTACATAACAAAGAACTGTCAAGTGATGCAGTGCACTATTCATAAGGTCACCGAGGACTCTTCTACAATGAGAACGTCACAAACGAAAAATTTAATTGGTTTCCAAATGAGTCCCCTGTTAAAACCAAATCTGTATGCAGTTGGGTGCATGAGTCGAACTACCAAATGAATGTTTTTTCTAATGAAGTCAATCTTATGTTATGTTACGTGGTTCCAGATTTTGACAGTTCACAAACTGATGAACAGGCTTGGGCAAGAAGAGTGGTACCGTGATCTTACAGCGTTCGACTGATGGCGAATGTGGAGAAAACCAACTAGAGTGTAAACCAAAAATCACTTAAAGTACTTAGGTCCGATAATGGATTCATGCGGAGTAAAGGAAAGCTTGGTGTGATGGAATAAAAGCAGGCAAAGCAAACCACTGTGGTGTAGATAAAAACACAGAGTTTACGAAAGAGTGCCAAGTTTGGTCACATGAGAAAGCTTACCTTTAAGAGCCTGGAAAGTGGGCGAAAACTGGTTGCTCTCACGTTGGCAAGTGATCCTGACTGAGAAAATAGTCATTCGTTCTAGTAAGGGCAGTCATATCTAAGGCTTATTTAATCAGAATTTTAGGACCAGGGCCAAAGTACGGAGTCGGCTAAGCCTTTTGAATGATCCGTCTATTAACCTGTAGCCTTTTCTGAATATTTTGAAGTGCCTGAATGCAAGGAAGACTTTGTCGTTTTACTCAATTCCTTCAAGTGTTTTCATCTTTCTTTGAAATCCTCCCTACTACATATAACAAAAATTGGCGCATTCAGCAAAGTAGCCTGTCCTTATAGTTTCCAGGAGAAAAACGGCGACACTTCTTTCTTCTCAAGAGATGTGGGGCTGCAGAAAATCTTGGATATTGAGTTGGAAATGAAAATAGCTGACACCATAAAACTGATCATTTTTATATCACAGTTAGCTAATTTTAGTATCCAATGTGTTGGAAATGAGTATTAGATTTGTTAAATCATGTAAGCTAACATAAACACCGTTCAGAAGTTTTTTCTAACTTTGTGACCCTCAGTCCATGTGTGACGCCCACCGCTGTCAGTAATAATCTGTTATCCATAATCTTGTTTGGTTCACGTATGCTGTTGAAAAAACTGGATGATGTGTGAACACGAGTGGTCAGACATATCAAACATCCACAACTTCCCTCAAATTTTTACCAGTTTTTACCTAGTGACTTCCTATCTTATATTAAGATATACGTTGCTTCCATCTTTGGTCTGGACGCTACAGCGAGATGAACCTCTGCCAGCCTGAGAAGAACCGCACATCCAAAATGAATGCTTTTAAAGAGTCCGCACTCCTTTCGCAGTTCACTGCATTCTGTCTACGATGGCTAACTCAAGCCAGACTGCGGTTATTTCATTGAACGCGATTCCAGACGTCCTGACTAGAACAGATGATTTGAGACGCACGTCATGTGGTCTGGGGGCTCTGTATCTCAATGACGTCCAAACTGGTGGGGAAAAGTTTTGCCGTGTTGCTCAGGTCACCAATCACGAGTCTCCGATGTGTAAGTAAAAGACAGTCGAAGCGCCGTGTTAATCTTATCGTTTGCAACCCAGGTATTAGGTGAAACAAAAAATATCAGTTCCAAATTTTGTTGGATGAAGCGCAGCTTTGAACGTGTTAACGATCACAACGGAGGGGAAGATTACTACACATGATAATTTGGGTGTCATGTGGACAAAAACCAAAGAACTTGTATAAGCTAGTGCAGCATTTGGGTACACTAGAGTCTTAGGCGCTTCACAGAGGAGCATGCATGTATATGTAAAATTATCCGACTAGTTCATTTGTAAGAGAAAATGCTCTTTAGGTTTGACTGACGTTTATTCATTATAACCGTAATGAAAAATTTCGGCACATAATTTTACCAGACAAGCAAAGACCACTACTGCAAAGTTTGACATTCTTATCCCGTGATCACATTAGACTGTTCAACACTGAGGAAGACAGTCAGCGGGATATAGCCATCTTGTAGTGGGATCAAGTTCCAGCCCCACCTAGCAGTCTGACACTCAAGATATTCCAGACAGACTGGTGGACAAAGATCACATATCAGAAAGTTTTCGAAAGCGGATGATTATCAAAATCCCGGAAATCCTCATGCGTTTGTGGTTACAGTCCATCTGGTCCGTTCAAACTGAGCATCTCTTTATTGTAAGTTACACCCTCCGAGATTTCAACCTAAGAGTGACATCACTCTGAAAATTTTCCCTACCTGCAGATATGGCTTAGGTATAGACATTTCTCATCTTCATGAAGTTTGAAGGCCAACGCATCAGGGATTATATCACGTTGCGATGATCCCCCATTCAACCCGGCATCAAATTATGCTAAGGCTTTCGGTCTTTCCAACCTAGATCGAAATAGTTCACTCAGTGTTCTTCGTTTAAATATTTATCCCAGGAGAGTTGCACGTGTTTTTATCCTTACAACACAAGTTGCAGTAACACCATTCATTACAAAAGATGGAGGTGTGAGGATGTTAGAACACAAACAGTGTTTTCTTCGATTCCACTTTTGGAAACCTATTTTGGCCTACCCATCGTTGCACATGAACCAGTTAGGGCAAATTTAAAAGTGCAATGATTACGATAGGGTGAACCAGCACACTGCGACACGCTGATGTCCACCAGAATATCTGCTCTGATGGGTATTTAGTTTGCATGAAATTGCCCATTCTTAAATTTCCACAGTATAAAGGATAACTCCTGTCATCCTAATGCGCACTTGGTGCTGACCCTAACCGATTGAAATTTATCAGCCATCTGATGTTCAGCTAAAAGTGCAACGGCCCCCCCACCAGACCACCTCTACCAAATTGCATGTAACCGTGTGGGTTACTAAAACGACCGGGCGATGATAAATTCACCAAAAGAAGCATCATAACAAACGCCTTCCTGGCCGACAGAAGAGGGTGTTCGAGCTGAAAAAGTTCAACACTCACCTTAATTTATGCGTTCAGACACTAGTTAGGTTGAGAAAGAAAATTTATCTAAGGCTAGGAACAGGAACCAGCACCGGTTCCATAATTGGAATGGTGCATTCAAAAGATTTCAGTCCAGCTCTTTGTTTGCAATGGCCGAATCATTTTAGTCCAGTGTTCACTAGTCACTAACCCGGATGATCTTTACACCCTTCTCATCACGTTTTTCAATCTTGTGTCATACGATCTGATCCCATGATTATCTGAGGGTGTACGCGCTGACTGGCTCCGAGTCACCTGCTTAGATTCTACCCAAAAGTCTTCCTCTTTCCCACTGTTACTAATTAGTAGGCAGTAGACCATTAATAATCACCATCAGTTCGTTATTCTTTTCACTCCAAACTTTAAGGGAGTAGGGACCTGCTGTGTCATATCACCGATGCGTGGAACTCAGCTAACTAATAGTACGGTGTGCCTATTTGCAAAAAAACGGCCTTTTGACGTTTTAGTCAAACATAAATGCAACTTGTTTAAGGAAACCGTGATTTCTAAGTGTACACACGGGTAGATACTTTGCGCCCAATGATGGTTCTACCGTATACGGTATTATTAGCTTGTGATAATTTTACTAAAATTGCATGTTGAATGAATCGGAAAAGAGTCAAGTGTAATCAGGGATGGTTAGCAGATAACCGCTTGGTTTGATTCCAATCAATGGCACATGATCTACAGAGACATTGCTAGTGATTTAGCTGATAGTGTTTGTTAGTGAGCTACACTTTTGCTCAGTAGCACACCACGCTATTGTGGTCGCACTAAGTGATCAAATGGTCAAGGTAATTTTATCACGCTGAGTCAGCCGAGTCCTCAGGATTCGAACACATGATTGATACAACATCATTCATATGGCTCACCCCCCGTTGTTCTACTTGTGTGGTATTGTTTAACGGACAAAGTCCGCGACTTCTGTACACAAGATGGCATTGCATTCAAACGGTACTGGTTGTCAATAGGTAATGGCTACCACGCCTGATGCAGGCGTCCCTAAGAAAATCAGACTGTGTGCACAAAAGAGCGCACATGACTTAGCTGGCCTACGAGAGTCTCATCACTAAACCATGGAAATGACAAGAAAGCCAGTGGTTTGGGCGCCAAAGAACACATACACGTGTCTACAAGCACACACAAACGTATCGCAATAATATGCCGTCGAAATGACCTTTGTACACCGGAGTTAATCTGTCTGATGCATATTAATGAGGTTTTCGCGCATCCCACCCAAGATGGATGCAGATGTACGTGTTGTACGTGGTACCCTGGGCAGTTGTGTGCGTCTGCGTTTGAATGAGTAGAAAGACCAAACCATCGCCGATTCTACGTCAACAGGCCAACTTTCAGACGGCAATATTCCGACGGAAATGAATAACTTCAAACTGTGAGAACCTGTAAATTCCAGTGGACTGGTCGAGGGCAACTTATAGCCTGCAACTTAGCGAAAGTCGATTTTAACAGTGAGTTGATACATGAAAAGAGATTTAGGATGAGAAGGAAATTAGGACGCAACTACATTAGAAAAGCGTCATTCGAAGCAACATAAAAAGGCCAGCCCAAATCAGAATAAAATTTTTTTCGCTTTTTGAGAAATTTGGGTACTTTGTTGCCTGTCGAAATTCCAGAATCGTTTCGTCAGGAGGCAATCAGTTCAGTCTGCGGAGGACCCGTATGTAGCCTGGTGCAATGTTACAAACATACAATTTGGATAGTTTGTCCTGTGGTTTCTGTCTCTTCTAAGCAATGGAGCCGTAAACCATACAAATTGGCGCAATTTTGGCTTGGAGCGTTCACAAATCTCGATGAATAGACGTTAGCTGAGTATCAAATAGAAAGTTTAAAATCTAAACACACTGACGGAGATTCAGCAATAAAACATAATTTGGTTTTGAAATTAGGCCCTTTTCATGGAGCAAACAATGCTGCCAAAATATAATTGTTACTTTACGTAGACGTTGATGACAGCAGTTTTTTTTCCGGTTCAGTTATTACCTTACCAAACACCCACTTCGCGCATACCATTCAGAGACATCTACAGTTCGGGTAAAGCCACACCAAACACCCTTAAGAATTTAGTATTTAGTGTGGAAGAGTTTTCTAATATATCTTCGTCACTGACCCTTTGGCAATATCAAAATATTTTACCTGTGAAATTCACTAATATCATGTTTTAGGTCTCCCATGATACTGAACTCACAAGGACATAGTCCATACTGCTAACAAACTGCACAGATAGGATATATTAAATAAGCCGTCGACTCAAACGAAACTTTTGAAATTCCCCAGTCAGCATCTTGGTAGATTGTTGTTATTAGTTGGAGAAGTAATAGTTTATCTGTGATCTTGACTAGTTAATTTGGTTCGTCCAGCTACGAAACTGAAGGCTTGATTATACCTTTTAAACCACTAAAATTGGCGAAAAAAGGTACCCGATTGATTATCTGGCTAATACATAGCACTTCGTATGAGAATTACGAACAGAGTGCAATAGGTCATCCACAAACGCGGAACAGAGCGTTAAATGTTAGAGTCTTCTAACAGCTCTAATCCTCGCATTTTAAGTGGGTTTTTTTTTCATGCCGTACATCTATGATCATTCGGTTTTCTTCCGGTTGCGTGGTTAACTTTGTAACCAGTGTTTATCGAACCTGGACGGCGTTTTAGCAAATGTAGTGGAATGGGATAGTGAGGATAAACAAAACGAGTGAAATGAGAACGTAGGGTCCATGTTCCAAGGCCGTGTGTGCGTACATGATAAACGCAATGTCAAATAAAAACTGACCTTGTTAGAGTTCTTCTTTTTGGTTCTAAGCTTACCGACTTCTTTTTTGCTAGCCTTTTGTATGATTACACGGGCCTCTCAGAGTACCCCGCTTTGTAGTTGACATATTTTTTTTCATTTAGAGAGATAGATCTCGACGATACAACTCCAGTAGTGTACACTGATTGTGACGTTATGCGTATCCAGATGGAACTGAAGAGCCCACACTATTCTTACTTTCCACCTTAACACAACTTGTTGCTTACGGTGTCAGAACCTACTTGGTCTGGATTAATATAGATTTGAGATGTGTAATGCTTATCTGTTCCTCTACCTGATGTAACCAAAAGCCCCACCATCAACCACAGCGGTACGTGACCATAACACCACTGATGGTTTGTTATTTCAGAACACGAAAACCACAAGCGGCTGCTGTTTAAACAAAACTGGTCTTTAGACCGTTCTACCTTAATCTGGCCGGTTTCCGAGCAAGACAATCAACTCTTTGAGACAAGGAGTCGGCGGTGTTTACCTCCGTTTTTGACAGGTTACATGCTTTGGTATACAGACCAAACCCTCGCCAGATGACAGTGGGACACCATGTGTTAGCACCATTTGTTCAAGCAGTGTTGTCAAATGGCAGTTGTTACGCGTCACAGTCATACCACATCGATCGGAATTTGTGTGTTGTCAAGTATCTCGAATTCGGTCACAGGCTCAACACATGCTAATCAACTGCTCAGTTAGTTGCAGTGAGGCGATTCGATCAAAACTGAAGCCACTCACTTGGCGAGCTATTGATCCAATGAGAGCAGATAATTTACTAAGCGATGCAAAAAAATTTAACTCTGTGCAACTTTGCTCTGTGAAAACCCATTTTCCCGTTTGATCTCTGTTATCTTAACAGGACTGAATTTTCCGTAAGTGGAATGACATTTAGGGTCACATACCATAGACCAGAAGGCCGGTGCTTGGCTCATTGCTGGGAACGTTCGACGATTTTGAGTTTCCACAGTCTGACAGCATAAATTTCCTAAGTATAAAGTTTGATGAAACCATAAGCCCAAACCACCCACAAATACCAACGGATTGTAAAATGCCAATAGTTTGTAGACAGTCTGAATCTGCCTGGCATTATATGTTGAATGACGTTACATTTTCCACCACTGCTGCAGGCAGAACTGGGCACAAAATTTCCGGAAAATCAGTGTTACCTGTCGTGGCCCAAGTGCCAATTACAAAGTGATTTATTACGAGCTTGGAAAAAAACAGTTTCAATCCAGTAATTCAGGCTCTCACCTCATTTCCTCTGCAAAGTAAACCACTTTAGACTTAAGTGCATATACTTTTCAGACTTTCTACTTTTTACAACCCACGGAGAAATTATGAGACAATATGCTTCTTCATAGAGATTTGTTAACCTTCCACCTACAGCAGTCAGCAGTGGCACAACTTTGTGAAAAATACAAGTGAGCTACCTATATATGGCTGTGCTGTTGGCTTAGATCCAAGGAAAAGCGCACGAAAACCAGCACAAATGAAACATAAGTAAGCAACTGACTACGCGGGGTCAACTCTTGGATGCCTGAGCTTGAATATACAATTTACTGCTTAGGAGCAAGGCAGGAAAGGTTAATCCACTGGATGGGTGTCTTTCCGTGTAATCTAGCTATGCGCACAAACAACCGACGATCGCATGACTCCGTTTATTAGGTGAGAGAGGGCTACCTGGATGAGCTGTCGAGAAGTCACAGATTTGTGGCTACTCTTCCGTCTCTCAAATCTTCAAAAGTGTTGCTGGCATAAACAGCTTCTGAAAAATAGATTGCCTCCAATGCAAACCTCATGAACTCCTCAGCATCATCGACAGCGTAACATCAGTGTTCAACACTAATGCTGCGCTGCTTACTTGAAAGCCTTCTTGTGAAGAAGAGAACAAAAGTGGACAGAGATGGTATGTAGCGCAACTCTACCACAATTGTTCTGACAAGCCTAAACCGCCAAACACTCATTCAGGCAATCTGGATACAAACTGAAAACGATTAGCCGCCGTATCTTGCAGCATCCCCAACTAGATGCAGTGAGGATCACGCGGTCCTCATCCTGGAAGGCAATGTGCACTGACAGCACCCAGACTTCTCGTAATCTCTTTCATACCCCTCTTCCAGGTCAAAGGTTGGCCACCTCTTTGAATGCACCACTTTGATTTGCGCATGAAAACAAGCACTCTCTTCAGCAAACGATGATTTAGTATGCGCAATACATATTTTTGGTGCTGGACGCATTCGTCAATGGAAGTCACCGTTGCACACCCGCTACGGATCCAAGACAACAGCCGTCGAAGACCTGAAGAAGTTTGTTCCGCAGTTCGTAGAGGCCACGCCTCACAACCGTAAAACAAAACGGCACATAATTCAACCGGATACAGATGCAGGCATATGCCACCGTGTCACCATGTTTCCCAAATTGGAAAAGCTACTCCAGTCTTAGAGACTCGTACACTGATCTCATATATCCCACTAGAATCGGAGCTAGTATGACACACAAGACATGTAAAATGCTCCACAACTTCGAGTGCCTCTCCCTGAAATGTAAGTGGCGTGTTCAGTGACTGCATGTCCAGAAGCATGACCTTACACTTTGTGAGTAGAAAGCGCATACCAAAGGATTTTGGCTAGTTTGTCCAGAGACACCTATATCTATTCATCCTCTTCGAGGACCAGAACGACGTCATCTACATATACCACATCTACAAGGTTTTGGTCGGCAGCTATTTGAACACCAGGGTTTGGAAAACATTCCAGCATCGACCTCATTATCCAATCGATCATAAAAATGAATAGGAAAGGAGAGAGTTGGCAGCCCTGAAGGACCACTTCGTGTACGAAAGGTTTTGGAGAGCTGTCGATATACTCCCGCACACCCGGAAGTCTGAGAATACAGCTTCGTGAAATAAATGCAACAAAATCACTTCACGTTTACACCATCAAAGGGGGGTAAGAACACGAGACTGAGAGAAACCTCTTGGTCGATCACTTTTTAGTGATGTAAAATGTAAACTAGGTATGCGCTAGTTAGCCGACACAAGTAGTGTGGGCTGGGCTTGAAGCTCCATTATGGTGATACAACTGCCTCAGTCACTTGTTCAGTTGCAAAACCAAGTAACTTTGCTCAACTTCATGAAAACGGAGACGAATCTGAGATGATCCAGTTTCGATGATTTTATCGAACGAATACTTGTAAAAAACAAGTCTGTCGTGAGATTCCACATCACATGTGCCGTATCGTGAAATACAATTAGCGCTGAATGGTCAGTAATCGCAACCAAAAGTCAGAACGTTTGTGGACTACAGCAATTGAAACCAGAATAACTGAGCAGGAAACTTCTGCGTAGGCATGTCGCCGGTAGCTTTTGAATGGAAAGAGCACCACTGCCAGTTACCACCTTAAAACGATTTTTTCGGTGCAGCTTTGTAATCAATAACATGACACTTTGTGATCGAGTGCTTTGTAATTAATGACACTAAATTCTTTGTATCTTGTGGCCTGATACGAATTTGATGGCATCAATACTGTCAGCCGGTGCACAAGCTGTCCGTAAGGCCGCTGAACCATTTTTCATTTCTGTTTTGCCAATGTAAAAGTTACCAAACGGATAAATAAGGTATGAGCCAGAATCTCTGGGTCCACTGGGTTCAAGGTGCCATAAAAATCTCCTCTAGCTAGTAGGAACAAAGGGTGGCGAGCAGTCGGTTGGATTTTGTTAAAGCCGAAAAGATATGTGAACGAAGTCCTTCAATATGTATAGTTTAGAAACTGGAAACGAAAGAGGCTTCCGATGTTTCTCCGGCTTTGAACTTCAACTAACTGTCCAGCATAACGAACTTTTGTGAACAGCCACATGCAAACAGCGCCTTTTGAGGAATTGGTTCTACGCACAGGTACTATCAACTAGAATCATGGATTCTAATGCCCCATAAGTAGTACAAAAATGCAAGTGCTCAGAAACTGACTGTTCTAGTTTTCCTCAAGGTGGATATCTTGGTGGCTAGTAACATAAAAATCTTTCATTTCTGCTTAAAGGTGAACGGCGGTTCTTACAATTTCCTGCTCGCGGTCTCCTTGTTTTGCGCGTCTTACAACCAGAAAGAAACCAGAAGACTTAGACAAAACAAGTTCCCCCCCCCATTTAGAGATAAAACACTGCATATAGTAAGGCTACTTATACATCATGTTTTCGGACAAGAGACTGTAACAGTTCGAACATGGAACACATCTAGGTGAGGCTCAGTACGCTCATTCTCCTTAGTGAACCCCTTTTTGAGGATTATTCTGAGCAAAAACGATGCCCAATATGATTATGTATGCGGTAGACAGACGTCAGCTTATAACAAACTGGATATAACTTGAAAAGTGTTTGAACTTCTCAGGTTCGGCAAGTAAGCGCTTATTTCAAAACCTGGATTGAACCTTGTAGAGGGCGAAAAGAAAACCTTCTCCACTGGAAAAAATCTTGCTACCCCAGTAAGTAGTTCGCAATAGCATCTGCTTGGTTTTGTCTGAAAGCAAAAACGTCCAGTTGACTTTTGCAACCTATGTCTAGGATCACTGTGGCAGTACTTTGTCAACGCGCCATATAAGTAACCAAATGCTGATCCAAAGTGACACGATGCAATGAAAATAATCTTACCAAGGATGCTCTTCCTAAATGAGGTTCATAGTCGCACCTGAACAACAAAAACCTCTGAATAGGGAAAAATGCTTGCTGTCAAAATGATTCATCTGAAAAGAGAACAAGTCTGTTACTAGTGAATCGTTCCCACGGTTGGTTACACATACACAAGAACTAGCATGCGTAGCTCCGTTGAACTGAGCAAAGATGCATGTGGACACTGTATTTCCTGATGGTGCAGTGGCATTTGAATGGATGGTGTGGATTTGGCAGTCCAACTTGTGATGAACGGAACCACGATGCCAAATGATCAGACATCATTGTAAAAGCACCTCTCTGCTTTTCAGCGGCCCCTTTCTTCCAGCTGCTCTCCATCATCTCCTTTGATGAACTTTGGTCTGAATAGAAGAAAATACTGTGGTGAATTTTCGTTTAAAATGGGGCACATCGGCTTCGCATAGCGTCGGCCGCTCATATGGAGATTTCCCCACTACTCCTGCACAAGTTGATTCTACTGGCGACTGAATTAACGTGTGTGAACCTGCAAACTTTCTGCTTTTCACCCTGTCACCGCTTCACTCGATGATCCATTAGCCATCCCGGCTTGCCGATTGATAATGTGACGATCAGGACTTTAACCTCCCGTGCATGGCTGAGAGTTTGAAGTCTCTATCAATATTCCATCTTTCAAATGAAGCTAGGAAGCTAAAAATGCATTGTGCACATGTTTCACCTTTGATAGGAATTGTCAACAACTTTCACCTTAAGAAATCAATTTGTGTGACTGGATGGTAGTGGCCTAATGTGAGAAGAGATCAAACGCTCATGGTCGAATTATATATCGTTTACCTGTCAACCGGAAGGTCGTGGGATAAATCTTTCTGGGAATTTGGTGAGCTACAAAGATCTAGCGATATCCAGAGGATCTAAATCAGTTACAGGATACCTCTAAACTTTTCATCATAGATGGCGAGATGTAACATTGTTTTAACTTTTTAAATATTTTTCGGGATATCTGGGTTAGCTAAATTCACATGCGTGTCAATCATTTGAACAGTCCTTTCCAGTCTTAACGTGATTTTTAACTAGTCCACATACTTGGCTACATCCTGCAGTCCATCTACATAACCTTTTTCTTCGAACTGATTGACTGCACAGCCCGATCCACTAAAAATGGCGTCCTTACTACGTTTGTTCCGCTAGGGAAAATATTTCGTTTTTCCCGAAATGTAGCACATTTCCATGCAACTTTTATAACAAAATCTTCAAACGTCCTCGGTTTCTTGAGTAATAGACTTTTAAGTGCAAAAGATGGTTAATATGAAAGCTAACCGGTTCCATAATGTTATGTGACCCCATTTCGACTGGTGCAATCCTTCCCCGAAAAACGCGATTTCTTCCCTGGATAAGTGTCAGAAAATGGGTTTGTGCCTAGAATTTTAATACTGTTGTACTGCGTCATCCATAGACAAAATATGAACTGTTACCTTTGAAGCTGGACCATCCGCTTTATTGGATGCCACGAATAACATTAACCCAACACAACTGAGATTTCCTCCTATGCGTGGAGCTGAAAGTCCGAAAGGCACTGTACAGTTGCTTCGTCCTTACCGGGAATCATCAGCAGTGCGCATCTCACAAAACTTCAGGGAGTTTCGAACCCACGACCTCCCGGCTAGTGGTTTAAGCACAGCTTAACCATTCAACCACGAGCAGCTGACGAGCAGTGTGGTTGATTCGCTCACAGAATAGTATCTGTTCCGGTACCCAGCGTTACAATAAGGGGTGCTTTACATGGTCTCCGTCGACAAGTGGTGTCCAGGACCACAGCACTCTATCTGACATGTCTGCACACAGTGGAAACTTTCCGTATGGAAGCCTCTCCGAAGAAACTCAGTGTTTCTGCGCGCACTGTCGTGGATATAACTCAAAATGCCCTGGAGTAATCAAAGCAGTTATCCCATGTATGATTTGGATACTTAAAAACCAACCATGTACATTTACGATAAAAAGTAGTGGTGGTTGAATTTGGGAATGGAATGAATTCCTGTGGAAATTATATGGCTGGTGAGTTGTGTAGGTAGACAGACATACCAACTTCAAATCTGAAGGCCTAGCAGATTATTTAAAGGGTCGATTGTGCCACAACAGAGTGGTGCCCTGGGGTAGTGTCGTTTTTCACAACTAAAAAAGCTTGGAAACATGCAGTCACATCAATTTGAAAAGTGTGAAGGGGCATATATTTTCCCACGCCACTTGTGACTGCCCTTCTCCACCTTGGATTTGATTCAGGTGGGATTTAGTTACACCCCGACCGGTTATTTTGGTAAATTAGGCATGATAGTTGGATTTAAACCATCGATCAAACATACCTATATGCCAAATTCAAAACGGAACGAAAACGAGAATATGAAAAGTCGCTGACTTGTCAACAGGCATGCACCGAGTGTATACTAGTCCGGAAAATGCTGAACTAGCCCCTGGTGTGGTCAATCGACAAGGCCAGCATGAGACAAATTGGATTGGTTTGAAACGTGATCAGCAGGGACTCGTGTTTTCTGCTTAGCCCGCGGAAAATAATCTACCCAGAAAAATGGACCTTTGCAGGAAGGATTCTCCAACTTTTCAGAGAAAATTTCAGAAAATGTCATTTTGTTGTCCGATTTTCCGATTGATTTATGGTTGCCTAGAATCTGGCCAAGTCAGTAAGAAAGGAATCGGGTTTCTCATTTGTCGTAGCCATAGAAAGCTATACAGAAATCATAAGCATATCGAGTGACGACTGTCATCTAAAACTGACGCGTAGACAAAATCCTCTGTTCTTCCCATCCATCGCCAGGCCTAGGCTTTATTATAAGGTTGCTTTCCTGGCCTCCTGTGGACATGCGCCCAAGTGCTTGGGTCTTACATGACACAAGCAACAGTCACGCTGGTGTGGTTGACACTTCATGACGTAATGCATGATGTGGCATAAGCCAGCATGCAAGTGAAAATCAGATCATTCTGCTGACAACGCGCTCTGTTGCATATCCTCGCAGCAGATCGTGAACATCTTCTCGACTTTGATACACAAAAGGGTATCGAGACAGCTGGAATGAAAAGAATATGGCTCTGAGGTACTGAAATTTTCACTTGAAAAGTATGGAGGTGTGAAATTCAAACCACCCTTATTGGGTTGTACTGCTGTCCTGGCGGAGTTAATCCGGTCGGTCGATGCCGAAGGGAAGGGGTGCAGTCTCAATCGAGTTTCGTCCTCATCATAACTGCATGCATTTAGCCATGACAGGATTATCAATCTTACACCAGCGCACACTGGAAGCACCTGAATTATCACGTCCGAACAGGTGAACGTGTTCACACTTGACTGGTTCGCCAACTGTTCCGACGACGACCAAACAAACGGCTTGGTCTTGTCGATCGACTGGCGTAGTCAGGTAGCGCCACGGACGCTTGAAACTTGTTGGGCAATTTTTTGCTGGATTTGTAGAATGCACACTTACATGACTCTTGTTTGAACAGTCGTTCTCCTGTTCTCATCCTGGTGAGTGCACACCAAAGCAGGTGGAAGCAATGGACTCGAGTTTCGTTCTTATTAGAGCCCATTAGCAATGCATATCCTTGACCGTGTCGGGATTTGAACTCCGCACATCTAACGTGCGATGCGAGCTTGTCACCACTACTCCAACAGCGCAGGCTGGACGCTAGTGAATTTTCACGTCTGAACAGGTGAACATTTTCACGCTTGTGTGATGTGAGTGGTAGGCCCGATGCCTCGAACGACGACCCAGTAACATAACTTGATTGTGGCGATCGATTGGCGTGCCTGTCAGGACTTCCCAGTCAGGTAGCTCCACATACTCTTGAAACCTGCTGGACAGTTTTGATTAGTCGTGGGTGATTGCGAGATCTGTAGAATGCATGCTCACATCACTCTCGTTTGAACAGTCGTCCTCCTGTCCTGGCGCAATCACTCTGGTAGATCCACACCAAAGGGGAGAGAAGGGGAAACACTGGCTAGTTGCATAGAATTTGTGCTCATACCACTCTTGTCTGATCAGCCATCTTCCTGTCTCAGCATGAACATTTTGGTTGGTCTACATCAAAGCCTTGAAGCGGTCGACTCTATGCCTGTTCATGCATGATAAATCAGGTGCCTTAGGTGTGTGTCGGTGAAGCAGTGGTTACACCCCTCCCCTGCTTGTCAGATATCCGAAGCTTCAGTCCCAGCAAGGCACGGCCAGGGGAATGTACTGACGATTAGCTCCTATAAGAACGAGAAGTGAGTCTAGAGCTTCGTCTCTTCGGTGAGGACTAAGCAGGACATCAGGTAGACTTTTTAGACAACAGTGATTTGTGCACAACTTTTACAAATCCCGCAACTACCTACAGCCTTCAAAATATCCTAATGGCTTCAGGTAACGAACCTTCTTGCATAGACCGCACTCCTACGGCCTTATAAATTCGCATGTCAGCAACACAGGAGGAAGCTTTTTGGTCTGTCTGAAACAAGGCTGTCTGCGTTGTACATCAGATGCTTGTTTTGTTTAGGGTGATAAATAAGATAGGATGTTGACGGAGAATGGGTGTGTGAAACAAGCACGATTTCGGGTCAGCTACAGGTCCAGAATTAGAAGGCAAGTCGCAAGAAGCAAATGCTACGAGGCACCACAAAAAGGTATTTAGCCATTAAATACTGCTAGCCGAAAAATGCGAAAGTATTTTTAGACAGTTGAAAAAACACGGATGTTCATTCACTGTGCTATTTTCAACCGCCCCTGGTCGAAATATACCAATTTGTCTCCACTATGGAAGAAATTACTATAAGTGAAAAAATCTCCATCAGACACAAAATCCGTTATTTTTGCTAGGTGGGACCGTCCCACGTCGATGCCTTGGGGGGAATTTTATGACAAGCCTACGATGAATCATAAGTGTCCCCTACTTAGGATTTCTACATTGAGATGGGGCAGCTTATGCAACAATCCATGGACAGCCAGTAGGTCATGAATTTCTGTTGACAACAAACCTAATGGAGCCTGCAATGAGTAGGCTGAACTTCGTGGTAAGGACAAGGGGACTGAACCACATCATAATGTACGTGTAATTATTTTTCGACTCAAACACAATGTCACCAACAGGATTTTTCGTTGATGACTAATCATGTCAACGGAAAGCATCTGACAAACAACATGTAACTTTACATTAAGCAAATAACATTGATGAGACAGCGGCCACGAAAAGATAATTTGCTTGTGCACGCCAACTATCTCGCTCACTCGTCCAGTCTAACTGGGCATGACAGCTGTGAGTAATGTTCACATGAGGAGAAGTTGAGCGGGACTCACAGGATTGTAAATTGTGTTAGTATTAAGCAGTAGTAGGTGACCGTATCAATTAATTTGGTTTCAACTAAAAACAAACCTATATACTATAAGTAAACTCGTAAGATAGGGAAAAACAATGGATTGCATTGGCTTCCCTTATGGGAAACTGTAACCCGAAAAGTCAGCCAAAGCGAGATCACGTGAGATGAACTGGCTGACTGAAAACGGTGACGCCGTACACTTTTTAAATGCTGCCGATAAGCCACTCGTGAACGAATATCACATAGTTTGGGTTCACACTTCTCTAAATGTCGCTATTAATCACTTGTTGCTAATGATTCCCAACCAGAATGAAACAAGTGTACAGTACTACCCGGCTTAGAGGATAAAAATCCCGAGCCTGAAACAGCCTAACGTGATTTTTCAAACAACCGACCTGTATAAGCTCACTGCAGGCGAACTTGTCAGACTCACGCGCTACCTACATCATTGGCTCGCTGTGTTGATTTATTTGCTTCATTAAACAATCAATTTATTAATAAAACCACCTGGTCTATTTCCTCAAAGGTTGGGAGAGCGCGCATGGGAGAAGATTGATTACCAGAATGTATTTGGTTGGCAGACGAAACATGGCAGTACTACCGCACAGGTAGTAATGACCATCGGGGAACCTGGGAACGCGGTTTCTAAATGCACTGGCTCTCCACATCCCACACTAAGTAAAGGGTGGATAGGAAGAACATGTCATATATTTGTCTCTGGCTCACAAGGACAGAATGAATGGTTGTAGGAGAACAACCGGACACAATAACAAATGGTATTTTTGGGTGACTTCACTAGGCGAAGGTGATCAAAAGCCGCCATGGAATACCAGCCCGTTTGCGAAACGTTGTGTGGCCTGTAGAAAAACACCCGCATACATATGAAAGCTGCATTTCACGGAGGATAAACTGTGGTGTGCATGGGCTTTGGTCAAAAACCAGTTTGAAGTAAATCACTTTACTGCATCCCATCATGTTCAGCTGGCTTGTCCTATTGTATTGTTCTGTCACTTTATACGGGGACACCGCATGCATGCGCAAGTTCTTGGATGCAGATTAGTCAACATGGAAGTTAAACCAGCCGGTATGAAGCTGTGTTCCAGGCCGAATCAACCGGATTTCTGGTAATTCGTAGACAAAATGCATTGACAGTGAATGCGTATGAGTGGAAAAAAAGGGCATAATAAAGCTAGGAGTTTACGGCTGACTTAGCGGCAAATTCGGATGATTAAAGTTGAAAAGCACAGGAAAAACATTCGAATATCTCTGCTCCTCGACTTCAGTTTTCAATACCAGATGATTTGCTGAACAACAGTCAGTCTTAATCTGAGCTCGTGATGGCTCAGTGGCCACGGTGCGAACTTGCTGACTGGAAAGTTCGTCGTTCGAACCCATTCTCTGCATCTCGGATGCTCCTGTCTAGTGTTGGGCAACCTGGAAGTACCCCCACTGCCCCCTTCGGGTGGCATGACAGCTAGGGACCGAGTGTTGCAGCTGAACGACGATATCAATGTAGTTACCAGGGTTATCGTAGACCCAGAAATTATTAACAATCGTATTATATTGGTCTCACTTATTATCACTGTTGCTGAATTCGTCATTTGAAACAAATGAACAACTGAGCTGTAATGCACTACAAGAGAGTGCACTTCTTTGTTAGTCTGTGCTCATCACTCATGGACAGATTCGATGAGATAGCTGCAAAACCATGTGCAGTCTGTCACAAACTGCGTATGCTTCCGCTCCACTTATGCGTTACAGATAATAATGCAGTCCAACGCATTGTACCAAATGAGATGTTATTCCGACCAATGATATTTTTCATAGACAAATGGAGGGAGATGTCGGTATGACGAATATGTTAAAGGGGGTCATTCGAAATTCCAAGGTTGGACAACCACTATTGTAGATGGGATGATGGTCCACTCATAACCACATGCTCTTAAAGGCACTTGCCAACTCGATGGTTAGTGAATTTTTCATAAAATAACTCTACCATATAATGGAGATATCTTTTTCGTTCTCCGTGTGTTTTCGGACGTCATCCCCGAAAGTACCCGTTTTTATGGGTAGGTGACGAAAAACGTTTGCATCTATTATTCATTAGCATAAATCAAACCGGGACTGTTCATGAGCTTTGTTCTACTGACATTCGTATTCGCTCATAGGATGCTGAATGACTCACCCGAGCCCCATTCACTATCACTCACAGCGGTCTGCTCAAGTCACCTTCGTTGGACTTCGTTTCAAACAACCGCACATGTCCCCCGTTTCTTTGATGACAGTATTTTGTTTTATCTGTCCAAAAGCTGTCCCCTTATCGACTGGTCAGTCATGCGTGCTTTCACCATATTTGTATACACGAGTTTATATACCCTGATAGTGAAGGGATACTTTGTCCTTTTCATGTGTCTTTGGGATGCGTGTGAATGGGTTTGTCTGCTTGTGCCTGTGAATCACTTGCTCTTACATCCCACTAACCTCAATAGGTTTTAGAAACCTCGCCTGTATTCCTACGAACAAGGTTTAACACACGATTTCGCTCTTTGGCGCAAGTAGCTCATAGTCACGCAAGTGGTTGCAAATAAAAGCCAGGGCTTATAGACCCACCTTCTCCGAACCGATTTCCTCCGGAGCTCATAGTTGGGCTGCTCCCGAACACGAAAGTAAACTCGATGCACTGATAAGATGTGAAAACGTTGTGAAATCTATCCATCAATGATGCATATTAAGAAGCTGGTTCCTTAGAAGAAGTCACCAACTCGACCGGTGCAGTATTTTGTGTGCAAGCTGATTGAAGAGGAGACAGAAGAAGCCAAAACCAACCCAGGTGCAACTGTCAGTGTGGAACCACCGGCTATTCGATAATGGGCACTGTCTACGCATTGTTGTCCTTATGGCGGCAACCACAGTTTCGGAGATCTGAGGTAGGATAGTATGATTTCCGTGAATGGCATGAGTGACGGACTTTCAAAATATTAAGGCAAATTTTCGTCCAAATTTCATCCCTTAAGTAAAATTAGTTTGTATTAAGAAGTCCAGAAACGTCATACAGCAGTTCTCTCCCTGTTGGGGATGCTCAGCAGTGCACACCTCTCAAACCTCTAAGAGAATCAGAGCGTGCGGTGCCTCGGTTCGAAGCTGGAAACAATAGTGCACGACCGCGAAGGACATATCACCAGAAGGTTTAAATTGCCTCTTGATAGGATGTAGCGCCGCCGATTCTTTAATCGTGTGGTTTACGCCAAGTGATCCGTTGATGATTGGCTTCACGAGTGATGGGTTCTCAGGTGGAGGACGCATGAGTTTTGTTGGATTTTCTTAGAAGCGTGCCCTATTGGATCAAAGACGATAGCGTCCGTATAACGAATAACGTTCTTTAGGGAAATTTTCCGATACGATATTCAACATAGTGATTTAAACTTCCGACGTAAGCTGTCCATTGTGTGGGCAGCTTTGGGACCAAAGTTCTGTCACGCAGTTTAACGTAGTGGGTAGTGTTCATCTCCAAACGACAACGTTTATGTTTTACGAGAAAGGCTTCATCTAAATCCAACATGTTTTCCATCTCTTTATGTAGATTTGGCGCAGCCCACGGTTTTTTCTAGCCATCAGAGATGCGGCAGATCATCAAATCCGCCAAACTAGAATTTTACTGAAATCATCTGTATGGGTGTTCCGACGGATATGCATTTACTCGTCCTCCCATGGGATTTATATTGAACGATGAGATAGGTGTCTAATCAACACGCACAGGATGTGCATATTTCTGGTTCTGAATAACTTCGTAGAATTGCAGCCGCAACCCGCTTTTGGTTTTCCGATGACTTTTGGAAGTGCGTGACACCGGAAATCGATGATTCTGCGCATATTTCGATATCCTGTCCATCCTGACTCGGTACCTAGTGTACTGTTACGAGCCTCACATGTTTCCTTTACTTCCGCAGGCTAGTTTAGCAACAAAATTCTCAAATATGTTTACTAGCTGTTAACCTTTAGACTGCATGAGGTTCTCTAATGTTTACTTGAGTTCAATACCATTCTAGGCGTTCGTGCATCCATGCAATTTTTGGACGAAAATTCAGAAATTACCCGACAATAATGACAGCGGGTTGTGATAGAGGGCTGAAATTGTCGAGGGTAAACGTTTTATGAGGGATAGGTGTTCAAAGCTTCCTGTTTCTTGTGAAAGCCTGAGTATTTCGTGGAACGCCTTAGTCCTAAATTCACCTGGCATTTGACTAAAGACAGTTACCAAAATATCATAATATAACGCTAAAATGGTATACAGGAGAGCTAGATGTCATCCTTGACGATATCGTACAAATGTATTCAGAACATATCATTTTTACAAGTACGAGTCAGTCTCACTTACAAGTATGGTTTTGGTGCCTCAGACACTTCGGGCTTTCAGAAACATATTATTTCCACCGGAAGAACAAATGGGCTTTTGTTCTTTTCCTGATTGGCCCACCCGAAACAAGAGACCTACAGTTTGCTACTGAGGAGTCAAAACAGGAATTCTCGTGTGCTATATCACATTCTATGAGTCTAGTCTGTCTTGTGGACAGCTCCTTAATGTCTACTGATAGCAGTGCGAGTAGTTTAAACCCATTTCATGCTGCAAACGTCCGCTAGGTTGTTTGCAATGTTTATCGAAACACCGCATGAGAACTTTTGAGCCGATATGCATAACTTCGGTTCGTGTTTCACAGCGAGCTTGCGAAAGGCCTTTGTTTCCTGGTGAACAGGGTTTGTGTGGAAAAGACCGTTCAGCATACTGCATAGGTTTGTCTCAGTGAAATTATCCTTGTTGGGTACTTATTACGGACACCTGCGAACTATGTTCTATCAGCGCAACGCCATAACCAGAATAATCATCACGTTGCTAGCAGACAAATACTCCAGTTAGGTTGTTTTAAAGGTGAAACGCTAGTTTGCGTGTCCAGGATTGAGCTAAATTTCCAATTGGCTGGCAAACCGATACAGTATGTCCACGCAAAACTTTTGTCCATGCAAGAACCACATTCATGAAAGGAATGACCAGTTTCTACAAACCACAGTCAAGTATCCAGGTCTGCTTGCGGCGGAACGCGTCACCACCACTTTCTACTCCCTAATCTAAGCAAAAGCTAAAGAGCCCTTACAGATTTGTTGTTTCTAACGGACTGTTATCTTCCATCGGTCTGAGGCAATAAACCTTGGTTTTGTCCGAGATTACACCCACCTTCACTGATTGCTCACAAGTGCGCAAATTTTCGATACATTACTTGTCGCTGTCTGAATTAGTCTTAACTCTTAGACAAACATTTTCTCTCCCTCCCCCCAAAATGTATCTAATCTATGTATCCAGTCAAATCTGTGACTGAAAGCTACTTCAAAGAATCTCGGATAATTACTAAAACCGCCTTTTACTCTTTTGTATTTCAGTAGGTTGTGATATAAACTTCAGTAGAAATTTCTAATATTTCTTTTTGAATTTCCAACTTATCTGCGGGGTACCAATAAATAAGCAGAAATTTGTTAAAAGCTTTATGCCTAGTTAGTGCTTTTATTTAATTGCTTGAAGCTTGCAACCACACAACACCTCCCTCCGCCTAGCTGGAATCACGCCCACGGTTTCCACCGAGCATGTTTAACAGAATTTTTCCCGTTGACGAAACAGTCACAGCTGATGCGGCATTCTGTTCTTCTTTGGTTTGCTCTGGTTAAGTTTGCTTTTCGTTTACACGTTGTCTTCACGTTTTACGATGTTGTTGCAGTCGCCATTGGCACACCAAGTGGTGTTGTACCGGGACCACAGCTGTTCCTTTCACCACAGCACACTTCCGCGTGGAATACCGTCCGGCTTGTATTAATTGTGTGACTGAGATTTGAACATGCCCTTGTCCCAAAAAAGGGCTGACACAGTGCATCACATCGCCTCATCGCATCCTGAACAATGATTATCTCATCTGTAAATGACGATGACGTGGACGCGGACAGCATGGTAACAGAAAACGTTGGTGCAGTACCAGCGGGTAGTCGAAGTTGCCTTGTTGGATTGACACTGTGCATGAACATGCACAAGAAGTTCCAAGGTTAAGGGTCTCCATGACGTTGCCATCAGCAGTAGAGTGTAACTACCAACGCTATTTGACAATTCTTCCATTCTCACTACTGGGAAAGTAACTGAACAATGAGCGCATACGTTTCTTGATGGTTTCTTAAAATGTTTTAGAGTTTCTACAAAGCTTTGATTCTTTTTTAAAACCGCTCTTCCGAGGTCTTTAACAGGAAGGTAAACTTCGCCTTCATCCCACTATAACACTTCCAATTCATTTTATTTAGTATTTCCAGCTAGTAAAACTTCCATGTATCATGCAGCTACCACGGTTGTCGTAAATTATCTATTCAGTGCTCTACAGAGCCCACTAGTTTTAAACCACTGTTACCCTATTGTTTAGCGTGCAATGCGTTCACTCGGAATAAGCTTTTGGTTCATTTGAAATGCGAGCCTGTCAGAAACACGGCTTAAATGTCTATCATTCTCGGGGTCTTATTAGTTAGATCACCTCGTGCTGAGTAGGTGCCTAACAAACGGTCCTCAGTAAACCCAGAGAAACCAAGCTTTTCGATAATATTAGCGTGTATTTCGAAGATGGCCTTTGAGGATAGACGGAAAAACCGTTGAACGGCTAGTACAGTCCTCGCGTGCATACCACTCTGTAGCACTAAGTGCGTACACGGACAATTTGAGTTTATCTCACTGTTGGCTGTTCACTGTCCTCCTCTTGGGACAACGGGCGAGATTATTCGTGCAGTCAGCTGATACCAGTCAATGATCGACTTGACTTGGAACAGTAATTGATATCTAAGTCAAAAAATCTGTGGTCGCAAAACAAATTAGTAGTTGGGAACGTGAGCACGGAGACAGCAATTTCCGTCCCAACAACTAATTATCATTTGATTAGTCTTGGATTACTACGCACACAATTGACGTGCTTATCTGGAGAAGGATAAAGGAAATCAAAGGAGAGGATGAGGTTTGTCTGATATCTTTTCTCGTTGAGAAACAAAAAAGTTGGTTGACCAATAGGAAACGAGCAAATATTCAGGTTGTTCACCGTTCCCGACCATACTGCAGCTTCGGCAGACGCATGACAATGCTTAATATGTCAGATTTTATTTTCAGTGAACTGTCTGCAAAAGCCACTGAGATGTGGAATGTTTCATCCTTAACATGGTGCAGATCTTGCTATCCGGTCAATAACATGTCAGCTAGAATAATTCGGCAGATTTTTTCGGTAGGTTTTCATCATCAGTCTGGTGAACCTGATTAGGCAGACTTGAGTAGATGTACAATTCCTTGTCCGTCAGGATTTACACCGAATGTGGAAAAATAAACAGCCTATTTTTCGATCAGAAGGCGCGTGTTGTAGAAGCTATTCACCTCGTTGTGGACAAATATCTGGGTTGAATTTAAAATTACGAGTATGCAAGGCATTCTATATTACTCCACCTTGAAACATTACTCTTTATCTTCAATCATTTAGTGGCAACTTTTCTGACGGATGAAACTTCTTTGCGTCGCCGATAAAAATGACATGATGCAGTTGTTCTTAACTAGTCCGCATCTCAGGCGGAGGTACTTAAATCACCCGAAATACCATTTCCTGAGACCGTTTCCTAACCATTAGCAAACAATCACTTGACTGGATTGTTTAGATCGACCCTCCCCCAAAGATACACCGGCCGTTGAAAGGCTCAGCCGAAATGGGTCAATCTTATAGGAGGGAACGAGCTGCAGAAAATGCTTTGACCTGCCGTTGAGCAAGGCTACTTTGCGATTTTTGACTATTTTTAGAGGTGAAGCATCTGGTAATTTTACGTCCTCGAGAAGATCTAATGACACCCAATAGCTGTCACTCCGGTAAGTTATGCACTGTGTTTGTTGTGCAGTACGCAAAGCCTTACAGTTGGTTAATATTTGTCTGTATGCTACGGGACTTTATGTAAGCGTTTTTTTAGAAATAACGGTTATTGTGATGGTCTGTCATGACATCACTACCAACTTAAGGTCGTTGGTGATCCGTTTTTTTCAAATCAGAGGGCATGCTATTGTATGCGGCAGTTCGAAGGTGTTAATTTGAAATCTTAGGCTACAGGATTGTCCGGTTTGTTTTGGTTTGGATTCACTCTTAACCGCAATCAGGACTTACACATTTAGCAGCTTCTCCGATCAGTGAGGCACAGCTTATCCGGATCCTTTTGAGACAGTAGCTGTAGCGGCTGTTTAGTGTACACAGTCATATAACAACGAGAATTTGGTTAAATAAAATGAATATGCTGGTACGACCTTTACAAACTTAGGGAAGTTTTCTTATCAGTAGTATGAAGTAAATTCCAACCACATTATCATAAGCTCCAGAGACAAACGACATCCAAATAGTAAGCTAGCTAACTTCATAGATAGGAGCTGCTGATGCGTCTGCTCTGGTCATCTGTTTGCATTCCATTCATTCAAGGGTAAAACCGTAGCCTTGTCAGCTTGGGAAGTGATCTGGATTTTGCCGTTTGCAAAACAGACGGTCAACCAAGCTGTGACAAAAACAAGCCCAGCATGCGGTAGAATCTTTTTCTACGGAATAAAGCCAGATTCTTTGTTTCTTTATAATTCGGGTAACGACGTTGGGCGTTAGGCAAGCCGAAACATTTTTGTTCCTAATTTTCCACCCAGATCCATTTTTTTCAGTCACCTCTGAATGTCGAATACACAAACACATAGAAAAAAACCGTAGGAGTTGGATATTCTCACAAATGTTGCGAACTGACAGTCGTCCTCAAAATCGTGTGAAGAGGTTGTTTTAAGTGTTCAACGGCAGCTGCTGTTTCAATTGCAATTGCTGCTTCCCACTAGTTAAAATGTCTTTGTTCTCAACTGAGTTTCTCATCGATTTTTGGGTGGGATACGGGCAAAGTGTTGGCAGTTAGACTGGACAGGGTCTAACAATGTGATGGACTTCTGCGACTGCAGTGGGTGACTGTCGTTGAGTGACTTCCCTTGCTTGGTGGCTGGCAGATTGATTTGTACGAGTACAACTGAAATGTGGTAACGTGTGTTATCTCGGACACAAACAAGGCATGTTCTGACCACTATCCTTGTACTTTCGTTTGTGCTGTTCCTATTTCAACTGGTCTTACACCTCTGCAAACCCCACCCTCCGCTGGAGAAACTCTTCGGCACTCGCTGTTCGAAAAGAACCGTCATTCTAGCTGGAAAATTATTAAGTGTACATCTCAAAGTGTTGTACACACCCCTCTGTTTGTGCAGCCTTACATGTTTAAGTTATACGATTCAGTTCCTTAAGATAACAAGGTTTTCATTTTCTGATGGGCATTCAGCACATGTTTGAATTATGTTCACTTGAGTCAATAGGCGAAGAAATGAAATTGAAGAGATTGGAACACAACACACTTTGAAAGAAGAAGGACAAGTGTTAAGTTATCCAGGTCAAAATATGGGCAGATGTCCAAGAGGCTGATAGATCTTGCTTATTCTTCCCTAGCTCTATCGTAACAAGTCGGGGGAATTCTCCTTGAGTACCTACCTTCAAATAACCAAAAGACCTGATCGTGTTTGAGGTTGAGTACTACTCACTCCTATGTCGCTGGCAGCAATGTCGCCGCTTATATATAAAAAAGTCATGGTAAAATTCAGATGCCATGTGGAATTTCACATCTTAAAAGAGTCACCGTACGGCCATTTCATTAAATGTATGTAACCATCGTTTTCCGCATTAGCACAAGCCCCTTGGAAACGCGCCAACAAATATCGGGAACTGACAGAGGGGCATTTTCATTTCAAAATTGGCTAGCTTAGTTTCTGAGTGCTGATTAACGGTAATGCGGCACTAATGCTGATCGGCTGATAAACGCGCCGGAGATGAACATTCGGGTTAAAATAAACACATCCAGAGAATCGATATTTGCATTTCATCATAGTTTCAACAGTATTATTCACTTCTTTCATCGATACGCAAAGCAGTAGTCCAAAGTTTCTGAACAACAATCGCTTGAAATCGAATTCATGCTGTCTTTGAACTCGTCCACTGAGCGGCCCTCATATTTATTTTTCCCAGTGAATAGGATATTTGCTCGGTAGTGCATCGGTGACCAACCAAGAATTTGAACTGACTTGATCATGACTTTACACTCTCAGTGGTATACACATTGCTGGTTTTGTATCCTCACTGAAATGGTCACTAGGCCTTTTCCATACAAATGGGCCCCCGAAAAATTCATGCAGATTTTTCAGATGCGCATCATCTTTTGCATAATGTTTCCATTGACCTACGGAAAAACAGTAGTGTCACATCACTTGAAATTCGCTTTGCGACTTCGAGGATCAGTCTCTGATAGTAACAAATAACCCTAATCGTTTTAGAAAAAAGAAACAAGTGCACTGAAGTTTGAATTTTGAAGAAACGTTATGAGATAATAGAATACACCTCGTGAATCCATCGTGGATAGCACTTTATTAAAAGATACACACCATGTTACCTAGAATACGTGTATAAAAATTTTCACCGACTTCTTAACTGACAGATAGTCCACACATGTGCAGGAAACAAATCGTTCGGGCTCCACCCCTTCCTAGCAAATGCAGCTTGGTGCCTTAGACAGAAAATGGACATTCTTTCAGAGTCACATCAGTTACCTCACCTGTGGCAAATACGCACTACTTTTAGCCAACGACGCAGCAACCAGATGGCGTTGTTTACCGCACCCTTAAGTCAAGATTGGCGTTTGACCCCTGGCGAAGTTGGTCACGCCTCATCTAAATTTGTGGTGACTAGGCCAGGAACTATATCGTGATTGACATAGATAATTGGAATCTTTGATTGATTTTGATGGAAAGCGTTTTGAACACATGCACTTAGGAAACGATTATTCAGAATTTACGCAGAATCTATTGGTGCTTCAGCTTTGGAGCCAGCAACTAGTCACCTGTTGAGTTTTTCTATGGGTTGTATTACGAAACAGTCCTATTTATCTTCTAAATCGATTCCTTATACTGTGCCTTTTTTGCTCTCACTTCTAGATACCCTCTCCTTTGAATTGGCTACAATCTATTTTGTCACAATTTGCCAATGTTTGTGTGGTTTCACGTCCTAAACTTGATCCTATGGATGACAAACTTCCAGAGGTCCGACACTGCACAGATTGTTGCACCCCAGGAAAGCTCAAAGAAACCGGTTATTCGCCAGCCACCAACAGACACTTATTCAGCGGATGGTGTACTGGAGTTCGTTTGCCAAGCTGATGGTGTTCCCAAACCCATCATCCACTGGTACGATGCAAGCACAGGTCAAACTGTTATCGACCGCGTTCCCACCAGTGGCTCGACATCGGGAATTCATGTCAACCAGCATTACGGTCGATTGATGATTTCAAATCCTACACGAGACAAGGTCTACACGTTCTACTGCAACGCTTCAAACAGTGCTGGGTGGACAGTTAGTCACCCACCAGTCAGAGGAGGTCTAGCCTATCTGGATTCTGTTTTCCGTCAACTTCCATTAGACAAAACTGTGCATGAAGGTGATCGTGTGTTGCTTGAGTGCGTACCACCAAAAGGAGTTCCGAAGCCCTATGTGCTATGGCTGCGAGATGGAAAGCCCTTTGCTATGAAAGGTCATTTACCACAGCCTGTCAATATCACCTTGCCGAGTTTAACGTCCGTACAGGTAACCGAACAAGGTGAGCTTCAGTTTGATTCTGTTAGGCTCGCAGATTCTGGATCATATGTTTGCGTCGCTGGAAATATTATTGGTAAAACTCAGTCACCTGCAGCGAAACTTACCATTCAGCCGCGTGTGCGCTTCATTGAGACACCCAAAGATATTCGAGCCCGTCAGGGTATGGACGTGAAATTCAGATGTCGGACAGAGGGAAATCACTTAGTGCAGTGGGGTAAAGGTCAAGATGGTGGTGGGATTATCGATCACACACGTACTGAGTTGGCCGAGGGTTACCTACTACTGAAAAATGTTCAGCCCAGTGACGCTGGTGTTTATGTTTGTACCGCACCTGGGGGGATGGCGGCCGATGCTCAACTAACAGTTGAAACTCCACCAACATTTTCTCGAACACCAGACGATTTGACAGTTCATGAAGGCGATGTCGCTGTCTTTCACTGTATCACAAACGGTTACCCAAAGCCATCTATCTACTGGGAATTGCCTGATAAAACACCAATTTTTCCGTCAGATCATTTGACTGCAGCGAACAACAAAAATCGATTTTATCTTCACAGTGATGGACGTTTGGAAATCAATGGTGTTAAACTAAGTGATGCAGGTAAATACCAATGCACTGCGCATTCATCCATTGACCGGATTCATTCCAGTGCTATTCTTCAGGTTATCCCAGATCCCCATGCAACTGCAGAAGGCAAGAGGTCAGAGAGACCGCACAAGAATCTAGAAAACTCCAACGCCCAGGCTCATTTCCCTTTTGCTCCAATCATTGGCTTACCTCCTGCTAATCAGACTCGCACTGTCGGCGATCTTGTCACTCTGGATTGCGAACTAAGTATTAGTCGGGCAAGCGTCCAAGCAGGCGTGCACGTGCATAAGCAGCCAATGGGAATTCAGAGCTCGGATTGGACTGTGAGCTGGTATCGGAACACTGCATCAACCGGACACAAGACTGAACTGTTGGATTTTTCTGGTTTCGCTGACGCGCAACGTTATAGTCTTCTACCAGGAGGTAGCTTGCAAATTGTTGATGTTCAACCGAACGATGCTGGAAGTTATACCTGTTCTGCGCACACATTACTTCGCCTGTATTCGTCAAAATATGATGCTCCCTTGATGTTGCAGTCTAACTGGACAGCATATCTGAACATTGTGCCGCTTGGGACCCTAATACCACCCGAGTATGGTCAAGAAAACCCACTGTCACCACCGAGAAACGTTCATGTGACCAATCACACTGACACAACTGTTACATTGGCCTGGGATGCAGCCAACTGGATTGATCCTGGTGTTGGATCACGTGACTCAGGGGATCGATTTGACGGACATCACATCCCGATAACCTATTGGGTCGAGTTTTACCGTGCTGACCGACCCTTGGAAGGCTGGAAGACCGTGGAACAGAACTGGCAAGCGAACACGGTAAAAATTGGCGGCTTAGAGACCAACACTGTTTATTACTTTCTGATTCGCCCTCGCTGGAGTGACGGACGAGTTGGTTGGGTTAGTCCACCGATAGGACCAGTGTTAACCTTATCGTCAGCTTTTGTAGGTAAATCAGGTGACCAGACCACAAGTCAATTACACAAAGGACTGACGAACAAGGACCTAGTATCTATTATGGAGCGAGTGGAGATTCATAGCCTGAAGCTCTATGCACTGACGCCTAGGCATTTACGGGTGAGCTGGACTGTGGAGGAACCACCAGGTATTCTCCAGCTAATCAATGGATTCACAATTTACTATCGTGAGGCTAACATCCTGCGATGTATTGCCGCAAATTTGAATCTGCTGAATACCGCCGAAACGGCAGACGTGGCAGAAAATGAGAGTGCCTATTGTAGCCTGCAATTAAAAGAAGGTGATTCCAAAAGCCAGCTCTATCTACGCTTACAAGACTTCCAGCGTCTACGAACAATTGCACACCAGCCCCCGGACAGTCAGTATACACCCAAAACAAGTTCGACAATGAGTTTAGAAGTGAAAGCCGACTTTGTCCCCAACGAAAAGCAACTTGAACAAATGCATCCTGTGATGCTTGAGGGATCCGGGCTTTTGCGCGATCTTGAACCGTTTCGGTGTTACGAAGTTAGTGTAAAGTCTCACTTAACCAATGGTTTACTTGGAAAAATCGAGGGACGAGAAAGTGTTGCCCACACCGTTCTGACTTTCGAGAGTTTCCCCAGTCTTCCCCCCGATAGAATCGCAGCCCTCTGGGTGTCTGCCACGGAAGTTGAACTGACCTGGACCGCACCACCGGTGTCTGCATGGAACGGTCTTTTGTCCGGCTATACCAGCTACGTTTATGATGAATTTGCACACAACTATCAAACTTTCAATACAACGATCAATTCAGAGATGAGAATACGCATTCGCGGTTTGACAAGCCCGAGCGCATACTTTATACAAATGGCCGCAGTCACCTGTAAGGGTGTTGGCTTACGCAGCAAACCGCTCAAACTGAATCCAGATTTGCGGCAACCAGGTCTTGGTGTTGGATGGGGTTATGATGAGCATACAGGTTTACCTGCCAAAACCCAGTCAAATAAGAACCAGCCAGCGAATGTAAAGCCTTTTATTCAACAACCATGGTTTATAATTATTGTTGTCATCAGTATTGTTCTGTGGATCTCATTAACTGCACTGATTGTGTGTTTTTGTCGCCGACAACGCTACACCCTTCGGAAAACAACAGGAGCGGTACTGATTACCAATAACTCACATTCCACATCATTAACAGGTGATAACGGAGTGAATACACACGGGTCCATAGACGGGCGTCGAACGGGTCGATTTATCAAGGGAACCAACAATGTACAACTGGAACCACTGATTTCCCCTGCTTCCTTCAAAATAGATTTGGAAATGTTCTCCAGTCTACCGGTTAGCGCAAACCAGCTGCACACTACCACGGAAGACGTGAGTAACTATGGAGTTTATTCTGTGACGCAGAGTGAGATGGATCGGAACCAGTGGCCATCGAGAATGATGGACACGCCTGTCAACCGGAATTCTGTGTATCCTGTGTCAAATTCTCTGGTTGATGGTGTTGGTTTCGTCACATACGAGTCCAACGGTACACTGGTATCACGACCTCAAACCATGTCCCCTCATGTAACACAAAATTTTGACTACACCCCATTGAACCAACCAGCTTTCAGACCGATGCTCGTGCCCACTTCAAACAACTTAGCGAATCATCCATCTAATGGCATGCCACAACCTCCAACATATCTCACCTATCAGACACAAATGGTACCGCTTTCACAATCAACCATGGAATTTCCAAATCCCACTGCTCTTGCCGAGAGAAATCAGCCCTATTTTCAGAGTACAAGCGGTGGTGGGCTTCCTCCTATTGCACCCGTGGCACAACTTGGAAGTCACCTGGTTGTAATGGAACGTGGGACACCCTCGTCTGTTATCGAGAGTGTTGGCTCGTTCGGTTCCGTGGCTCCTTATGCAACAGCTTCCATCATCCAGAATGTTCTACCCCCTGACCCTCAGCCCTACCTGCGAAATTTGGACAAGCGATTGGATCCTGAATGTAACAAAACCGAGGTCCAGAACCATTCTGGGACTAATTCGCAGTCATCGATGAGTGAAGGAAGCTCCTACTCGACTAAGAGACTCCCCAACATGGAACGCCTACGAGACCAACGAGCTACAATTTCACCGGTACGAATCTGTGGACCAAACATGGAACATTCAGTACTAGAATCTCAGAACTGCGCTTCTACGCCCGCAAAACACGTGAATTCCGATGTGCCAGCAGGTTCACATAACACTTCATCCTCTCAGAGTAAATCTGTATCTACCGCTTCGACGACCACTCAGCAAAGCGAAGAAAGCAATAAAAACTTGCGTAATCAATCACCAGGATCTCTAACTCAAGAATCCGGTAGTTTTGGTCCAGCAAGAAATATGGCCTTCACCAATCCGGGTGGAAATTCCGCAACAGATAGTATTTACTCATTTGCTGATGATAACATACCACCTCCGCCCGCATCACCACCACCACCAGCTCCGACAAAGCCTATCAACATCCCGTTCAGATATAAAGATTTCGACCAGTGTCAGACATCTGACCGTTCCAGTTCATGCTTGTCCCATTTCCCTGATTCTCGAATCCCTTCTCGCTTGCCAGAAACAAGAAAAGAAAATCGACCTGCAGTGTATGACGTGAATGCCGAGTCTTCTGACGACGAATCCGACAGCACATATTCCCATAGAATGACCAATAAAAACCTAGAGCATCACCGACCTTACTTATTTACCGTGGCGAATGGACAAGTTGCGTCCAATTTCGGCACTTCCATCCATGTACCTCTGGCAGCGGACGAGCCGCAAAGCTCAACCTATGCTCAGGTCTACTAGTCATCCAATCAGGGATAAGTAGTCCAGGACCCAGGGCAGACAAGTACACATACAGACGGCGTTCCAAGTGAACTATTTGGATCATTGCATTTCCTATGTGCTACCAACAAATCTGTCACTGTGATGACAACATCATTTTGTGACGACGGATGACAATGGCAACCAAGGCCACTCACCGACTAGTTTCGGCGTTTGTGTAACACAAACAACTGCTTCGTCTTTCAGCCGACATCTCTCATCCGTAGCGCCGACGGATTTAGTCCTTTTCCATTCGCTGTTGTCATATAGTCGCGGCCGGATGTACAAACTCCTGCGTGTGTGTGTGTACAAATATTATCCCAAAGACCCCCTATCGCACCGCATTTGCTTGGGCTCTCCTAAAATCTCTAGTCTTATCCTCGTGGGCTGCACAGCATCGAATTAAGTGAAATTATCTTGCCACATTTCATTTCGTTCAAACCAATTGCTGTCACTACAATTTTATTGGCAAACCATATGCGGAAAGCTACTTCCAATGCTTGTTTTGAATTATTTTGCATTCAACCATGGAGTTGTGTATTTTTACCGAACATCGGGTTTATTCTTTTTCTACTCATTGGTGAAAACTCTCGGCGAGTTGTTTATTAGGCCAATAGAGATTGCAATCAATCAGTAAAACACGTTCGTGATAATTGTCCATATTTTATTCTAATTTCTTGCCTTTGTCATCTACATACTAAGAAAATTAGTCGAAACACAAAGGTTTCTACAAAATCATTATTGAAAGTGGAATAATCGCGCTAAATACCGAATGACAGCTCCTTACAAATTTTTCTTAAACTAAAGTAACTATTGGGCGCTCAGTGTTTGGTCTAGAAAGGCCACCACGAATTAAACATTTGTCCTCTAAGGGAGGCAGCAATTACTTCATTTCGGTGTAACTGCGCAGAGACTTTTCGCCAAAGGAATAAACCGCCGTATGCTTTTCGTACAATCACATCTCCTGTGAGGGACACCTCTTTGTGAGTTAAGTTAGTTTGTACGTCGTGGCTTTCCACGATTCGGTATCCCACGTCAGTAGGTAGCAATTCCCAATTAGCTACCCTAAATTTCCTATCCTATCCTATCCTATCCTAGCTATCCTAAGTTTCTCTAGCTAGCATCCGGCCTTCATGCGTTCTCTGTGCTTCTGTATATAGAGTCACTGGCCAGCTTTCTGAATCAAAGTATGTCTGATTTTCCTCAATCGGCCACGTCGAAGTTGACCGGTACAACCAAACCGGTTTATCATCGAATATGTTAGCTACGAAGACGAAACGAATTAGCGAATCATCGGAAAAATTTTACATACTGATGTTGCCCTTTCTTTGCTTGGCTGATTGGCTGAGGTGTGAAGAAGGTCTCTAACACAGCCAGTTGATGAATGGTTCCAAATTTGACGGAGGTTCTTAGAAGGAAACACCAACAAAATACTGGCCAGGGAAAATGTGGCCAGTGGATCTACAGTGGTCTCACAGATAAAAATTTCTTTCCTCCCGGGACCTGGGTTGCTTAGGTTTTGCACGCATATGTTGTAAATTAATACGTGCAAACAAGCACCGATCTGTAAGTGAACCAATGTAAAATCACCGTTCACTGGCTTTTGAAGCGAGCACGATTAAGGCGGAACCAATAAGCGACTCAGAGGAAGAATACTTTCACTGGATGTGTGAAGCTTCCTTCTGAGAAACTGCCACTCGAAGAGCCCACCACTGCGTGACCGTTTGTTATGGTTTCCGATATTGAAGGATGAATAGCGCTATGTCCTTTCTAAGTGAAATCTAATCACACTGCTGATCAGCCACTCGTGGCCAAACGGTCAACTGTTTAATCCCTGGTCGGAAGGTCGAGGTTCTAAGCTGTCTGAGTCTCGTGAGATATGCACTGCTGATGATTCCAAACGAGGACAAAGCAGATGTACAGTCCTTCTCGGCCTTTCAGCATAGATGGCTTCACTGACTGAATGAAATCTCTGTTGAATAATGTTGAATCTTGCGTATATCGGTCGCACGACTGACCAGAAAATAAACATCTTTTATAAGTGACATCCCAAACCGCCTAGCCAGTCAGTGACGATGGAGCCGTGTGGTACTACGTGTGAATATTTGATATTATCATGATCAGCGGGTAACAAGCAAATACGACTGACACTTACCAGCCGGACAACGCATTGCAGCATGATAATATGTGTCAGCACTATTTCCTTCCTTCCAAGGTGCTGGTGTCATTGTCCTACACTCTTTTTCAAGTTAAAAAAAAACAGCCACCCCCATTGTGAGGGTACCAGAACAGTGTCTTCTAGAGGATGCCGATTACCACTTTACCGGCTCTGCTTGGCTCTGCTTACGGATGTGTTCGCAAAACTATCAGGCTCGTTTGGTCTGCTAGGTTTGAGTTTGAGTGGCCCGCTTGCATCTGATCTCGGTGACGTTTCAGTGCCCCTGAAGCTCGAAAAATTTGTTAACCGCGGTGTCGAGTGTCTGCTTGTCTCCTCATATGAGGACAAAATTTCGGTTTTCGAAGTTGACTTGGGATTGTTGCAGCACCGAAATTTAGGTAATCATTGAGTTCGAGCTCCATGAGTGCTTAACTCTTAGTTAAGTAAAATTACGAGTATGTCTTTTGAGAGGGTGAGGAAGCCGATGATGTTTCTTTGAATAGACAATTTCAAAATGACTGCCATCGTGTAGTAAGCAAGCAACCTACTTTGAGGTCTCATACGGCAGAAAATAATTGCGGACAAATGTGGTATAAACAGCGTTACGCCCACATTCTAGTGAAATGTCAATTCGCTTAAGGTGACTTACATATCACCGTAAAAAATCTAACACCCGCGTACATCATCTGGTTATTACCAAAGTTGTACACGGGAACAGATGCTACGGCGCTTGTTTCTTTAGACACCTTGAGAGTGTCTTTTACATCCTTAGTTAATAGAGATTGGCACAAAAGTCCATGATGACGGAGACAACAATTTCATAGCCCTGTTATGGAGAACCCCGGTCGATCGAACAATTCTTCGATGTCAATGTCGATTGCCTGGGTGGGAGGTTGGCCAAGTTAAGTTGTACTTTACTGTAGACTTGGAACAATTATCTGACTATAACTTTGTCTACAAGTGCTCTAAGACACATTCATGCCCAGCCATCCTGTCAGATTAAACACATCTGTACGAGGAGCTTACGAGTTTGAAACATAAAGTTCTACATCTAGATGAGGTTTTTGCAATGGGGGCGAGATGGCTCAGTAGTTAGAGCGCGAATTTACCTACTGGAAAGTCCGGGGTTTGAACCCGACCTCTGCATCTCGACTTCTCCTGTCTAGGCTTGGGCAACCTGGCAGTATCCTAGCCCTCGTGCTTCCTTCGGGTAGCATGGCAGTTAGGCGCCAAAATGGTGCTACCGCTGAACGATTTTTTATTTTCATTTTGCTGTAATGGATTACACTGATGGCTAAGTGGCAAAAAATGTTTTGGCCTCTACGAATAGTCTAACAACTGGTATGCAGTATTATGGTGGATACAAAGGTGTCAATTTTAGCTAAATCAGTTATCGCAAATTATTTCGGAGCAAAAATCTTTCGACGACTGGAGTGTCCAGCTTCTATAAATACGTATAAACACACACAAGTTATCTCGAGTTTTAGCTCTCCCTACTTCGTTTGTATGCTTACTGTATCCACTGTGTATGCGATTATAAAATGTCCGTCACCGCAGTGGTTTGATTACAATGAGATGAATCAGAAGTTCCATATTGGTCGGATTTGGGGGTTTAAGGTCAATCCATTTACGGGTACATTTCGCCCGTTCACTAGAAGAGTTTAAATTCTGTTGTACCAGGACTTGTAAGATTCCTTCATTGGCCAGGCAGCCCAAAAAACGGACAAACCATCTCCCCACAGAAAACTGCTGCCGGTCATTACACGTCTGCATTTTTCTATTCGCGTTATTTGAAGAACCTTTTTGTTAGGCCGTCAAACAAGATTGTAAGTAGAATCTACCAAGAAATTTGAAAAAAAAAACGAATGGCGTACCGTATGAGTAATTTTTAATCAGTCGTTTGATGTCTGCTTGCGCCAGGCAATAAAGGAAATCCTTGCAAGTTATAAAATAGCAAAGTTGACAAAAAAGCGCTTTCTATGGCGGATCAGCTTGGATGATGCCACAAAAGATTTATATGATGGTTGTCTGGATGGCTTCCAACATTAATTTACTCTACGATCTGGTTTGACTGCCGCAAATTCCATCTGACTCGGCGCTCCCTATTTGTCTCCACCTTCACTTTGCATATTCCTTCTTGAATCTTGGCAGTCTGCCGCACGATTTCAGGCTTGTGTGACGTATTGTCCAACTTCAGGATAAAAGTGTTATCGTTATAAAGCCTAACTGATACCGAGAAAATGTCCACCGTAAAACGATTTTCCATTGTTTTACAAGAATTTTTGCATGTCCCTTAGGCTGGAAAATTTTGCTGAATAACGAAGATCTAACTGTACATCTTACATTTGGAGTGTGACACATACGGTTTCGTTCCTGTTGTCTAGGTCACACGTTTATTTTTCGGTGTCTATCACGGTGGGCGTTTCTCCCAGGCAGTGGCTCATTTTGACCTGCATCAATCACGTCAATTATGAATCCAGTCACAGCATTCCAAAAAACGCGATGCAGTAGAAATAATAGAGGAAGCAGAACATTCCTGGGTAGAGTAAACTGTAGAGTAGTCATTCTGTCCTTTGTAGTCCTCTAAAATGCCACCGTATCGTTATCCGTAAGGCTTGACTCCGAGGGTTTCGCATCCAATTCGGATTACCGTTGCAGTTATGCACTTTCGGGTCACTGATTGCTACCATCTGCACACAAGGCACAATGCTTTATGTGCGTCCCTCTTATTAGGCATGGAACAGGGGGCCACCTTTGGACATGACATACTACTCATAAGTTTGCCGAAAACACTTCGATAGCCCATATCGCCGGTTTATCCCTTCTTAGGGCTCATCAGGTAGACACAGCCTCCGAGTTTTCGTCGACCTTGTGTTTGACTTGAACCCAAATTGCGCGAAAGTCGACAAGAATACTCGTTTGCTTACCAATCTGTTTTTCATAAGAGACTCATAAGAAACCCGGAAATCCCCAGAAGAGCGCAACCGGTCGTAGGCAGTGGAAGAGTTTTCAGCGACTTCATGAGTATTCTGTTACGTCCACAACGGCGGCATTATCGAATATCGTACCAGCTGAAACAGGAGGTGGGCTGATATTGCACATTCAGTTGAAGCAGACTATCATAAAAGGCAGATTTAGCTGCATTCATTTGGATATCCTCTCAAAAGCAAATTCTTGTGCAAATGAGAGTATTTGTCCGAAAAGTTCCAAGGGTATTCTTTAGCACAATCACTAACTGAGATCCCTAATCGATGCTGCACATGCAAGATGGACAAAGACATTTGTCACTGTTTTTTAAGGTGAATAAAAACATATTAGCGCTTATCATTTCCTTGAATAAATGGTTCAAGTGCATGCACAGCTACCCACAGCCTACAACAATTTGATACTGGAAGAATAGGATAGTGTACCAGAACAGCCGGGTTCACGTAACTTGTGTTTCCCTTGGTCACGCAAAAGTGCAAGAACCACATGGGGATGGTTCATTCAAGCAGAGTGTTAGAACATGGGAAAGCTTTGGATATTATTAGACCGGAGTTCAAGGATTACGTGTAAATGTGATAACAGCAGGGAAACCTGCTTTTTCCCCTGGCTTTCCTATGATGGAGGTTATTTGGGCCAAGTTCATAAACATCATAAACGGGCGATTTAGACGAGTTCCAGATGAGTCTCCCGTCAAAACCAAAGCGGTATGCAGTCGCAAATTCAGACATGTCTAAAAAGGCCTCAAGTGGACTGACATCAGGATATTGGGTGAGTATACAATGTAGGCAAAAGCTGCTTCAACCCTACAGTAGTGTCGGGATTTCGGGACCTCTGAAAGAACAATTCACTAGAACATTTATTTCATTTTGGAACCAGATGATCTGTTGTTTTGTGCCACCATATTTGTTTCCGAGAATCTGTAGAACATTGTTATTAAGTGTGCTAAACAGTGCATTGAATTTTCCAAGGCATGTTTTCTAATGAAACTGCTTTACACTGCTTCTCAGCACTTAAGTATTGGTTGGCTTCACTGTCAGGACGAAATCTCTGTTAGAAAGGAACATAAACGACTTACGCAGTCTAAGCGACGAACGTTTCCCTAGCGATATTAAGTTTCATTTTCCATCCAGTCGTAGGGTAGTATTGTCAGTCAGTGATTATCAGGTCGTACGTAGCACCAAACCAGAATTCTTCGAAATGGGTGTTCAAACGCGTCAGCGTAGACAGAGCACTTGTTGTCGCATGTTTTAAACAACCTTCCTCATACATACGGATTTCAGGAAATTGTCGCGTCGAGCACCATCAAACGAACTGGCAAACGGGTCAATCCAACTTTGGTCACTGACTTACAGTTGGGCCTGTTTTCCTCTGAAAACCCACCGCTTTATTCAAAAACTAATTGTTCGTTGAATTCAGCTATGCATCGTTCTGCTTAGGATAACTGGCATGATGTAATAGGTACAGAATGTTCTGACGATTGGCCAGCTACGATGCCGTAAAAAAACAAAAGTTGTTGGATGGAACGCAATCAATATTTGTTGGCTAACCTGTGCAGATTATCTGCCAGCCGAAAATTGTTATCGAAGATTCGGAGTTCTGGAAAACACATTATGCATATATATTTTTCTTTATACAAAACGAGAGTCTTGTTATTTGTTTACCAATTTTATTTATGGCGGCGGTGACCTACTACATCGTCCCTAGGGCAAACAGGGTCATTTGTTCTGAACGAATCTGGCAGCAACCAAAAATGCCTGGTATTTTTGTGGATGTGTACGTGCAAAATCAATGAGGGTGTTTAATGCAGATCAGTCACGCAACTAGTTTTACTTGGTTTTCAGGAGCTAAATGTATCATGTGCACCTCACTAAGCCTTGCTTGAGCGCTGATTTCTTCTTACTAATGTCTTGTGCCCTTGCATCTCCTATGCCGAGCCATTGTGTACGCCCAGAAATGTATGAGAAATCGTTGTTGTACGAAAAACGGAGACCAGTGCAGTATGCACGTGACTAGAATGTTAGTTTCCGAAGCATAGGTTACGGCCCTCACCTGGGCTGAAAACAGAAATGCTAGCCCATACATACATACACTTTCAAGGGGCCCCTCAGTGTATGGTCTTTCTTCAGTGGAGAAATCATGGGATCAGATTATCACACCTTCGTTTACTGCCCCAGAAGTGAGCTTTCCGTCTGTTACGCGTCCTTGCTCAGTCAGTCTGAATCTTTGTTTGGCTAGATTTTTATAGACGAAACTCTGTGTCACCCCGCGGTCTCTAAAATGATTATGTTTCATTCGATTTGAGTGTCCTAGAAACGAATTTTTACTAATGGCTGAGTAGAACTGCTTCCTCAGCGTTAGCTGGCATCAGACTCGAGAAACTCTCATGAACGAGCTGCCGATCCTCAATTTCCGGGCACCATACAAATAAATCTATGGATTCACTGAATGCAGAAATTGTGGAGTACTCACCCGTCCAACAATGGATCCATACGCAAATCTGTTTTGAGACTAAAACATAACCGTAAAAGTACTCTAGAGATACTACACTACTCATAAGGTTGCAAATCAGTGTATTTCGCTACTCTAGAAATATGTTACGGTAACAATCAAAGGAGCAAGTCAACCGCGACACTCCGAATGAAGATTGTTCGCCATATATCGATTAGCGATCCGAACAGTGAATAATTAGGTCATTTTGAGTGTAGGACAAGTAATCAAGAGATACCATTTAATTATCATTGCTTTGAACCTGACTATTAGCATGTGCAGCGATATGCAGTCGAAGAACATCGCATTAAATGGGCTTGGATTCCATATATATTAACCCAATTACACAGCCCACCTGTCACTGTGCACGTGGTCGGATGACGATTTGTAGGAAACCACATTGCAAAATTTCCACACAGTCCCAATTTCGGTACACGTAGTTGCCAGGCGGACAAATGCCATAAGTCTCCGTCGAGGTAGAAAACTGAGGAAGTAAGAAACCAGACCTGGTTACCATCAGTTTCACTATTGTAATTAACGTTTGGCCGCACGGACAACAGTTGTCTGCCGTCCAGGTGGCCACCCGGTCGTCTACTCTGTAATCAACTACAAAAAATCTCGAGTTATGTACACCGCTTTGAAAACTGTATGCTTTCAGAGTGAATGTTCATTTAGGGAAAGGACACAGGTTTCTTTTAGCTTTACGTGGCCACTATAGAAGAGCGAATGATCGTAGTCTACAGTGTGGCATGAAATACTTCTCTTACATGTCCATATTTCATGCAAAGATGGCTAGTCATGGCTTGAATTAGAGAAGTGCAGTTAAGATTTTATGCTTTGAAGAAGCCAGGAATATCCGTTATATCAGGAAAACAGAATGCAAGTCAGTATCTTCTGTATTAAGGAATGCTCCGTATTTCCGAATCAGCCCTACTGTGCTACATTCTTTCACACTTTAGACGTCAACCAAACTAACCCAGCTTGAACACAGACTTCAGTAAAAAGATAATGCAATTATCCATGCAGTTGCCTGTTTAAATATTATGCATTCGCGTACTAAAACAGGATACTTATGTGTTAGGTCCGTTCAGATTTCGTCATTTGTAGCTATTACGTGGTCGACCGTTGGGGTGTCGTGAACTAAACTTCAGCCCAATGGCTCACATTTGTCTGATTCTCTAAAATACTACGGCGAAAAATCCATTTCCACTAATGAGACTGAAAGAGGCTAAACTTAAGGCACACGTATTTCAGTTACAGTTCGGCAGCTACCCCTACGATACCGAACTGAGTGCTCTTGTAAAAGAGCACATACTCGAAAGTCTCACAGGTTCATGTCACGTGACGGAAGTCGCGTGCGACCACAGCAGGACACGTGATATCAGCTAGGTGAACAAAACCGATTGGTCAAGGGTGGGGGGCAGAAAAAAATCTTGTTAAACATGAACCTGTGAGAACACGCTCGCTTCCGTATGACCGCTTAGTTCAGTACCGTAGGGGTAACTGTCAAGCTGAGACTAAAATATTTATGCACGAGACATTTTAGGCAGTAAAAAGCACTGAACTCATCGGCGGACTTTTACAAATTGAAAAGCACCTACCATTAATGATTATAACAGGAACTGTAGCAACATCGGGCTAATGTTTGACGATTATCTTGTAGTTTAGTAACAGGTACTCTTCCGATGTGCTTGTAGCGGCTTAGGATCTTGGCCGAAAAGCAAAAGTGTGGAAGGAACATCTGTTTGCTTGGACCGTATTCCGATGGCAAAAGTATTGAATTAATTTAGTGCCGCTCTCTCTCTCTCTCTCTCTCTCTATATATATATATATATATATATATATATATATATATATATATATATATATATATCAAAGCAGACGGTTAGATTCCAAGACTAAGGTTAGAGCTAGACTGACGTTTAATGCATGTTCCATCTGGCAAAATTTACTTCTTTGTGGCTTCGATCTTGGAAATTTCGTTTCTCTGCTTCTCGGGGTTACCACAGACTAGCGCAGAATAAAATCCTTCGTTAACTTTATGATCAAAACCAAACCACTGACCACGTGTGTGCATTGGTTTTTTGCTGAATGTTAATAAAACGCTACACGTGTAAAATCCTAGCTTTGAAGGACAAACCAATCCGCGTATAGTGCCTTCCGGATGACGTGTGCATCCGTTGAGATTATTCAGTTTGAGTCAATGGTTAGATGGCAGGTGTCTGAAATTTCGCTCATAAAACTTTGAAGTAAAAAAAAGTGCTAAGCTATGGTACAGGAAGCCACTTCATCGATTAATATCGGATACACTTGAAATATATGATATGTATTATTTTCTCACTGTGTTAAAGTTGTTGAATTGTTTCTTGTGAGTGCAAAAACTACTCTTTTTGATTGACGGTGATGTTATAAGATGTGGTAAATTCCGATGGAGAATTCGTCCTCTCAGTAAAGGCACTGTGAGGAGAATTTGAGCCGACGGTGCGGCCGTTTCGTCCATATTGGGAATTTAAGGAGTGCTTATCACACAAAACTCAGTTTCAAACGCGCAAAGTATCGACTAGTGGTCGATCACTCAACCATTTGGCCACGAGCGGCCCATCAGCATCATTGAAATGCTTAGTGCTGACGATTTCCAATAGGGATAAAACACTTGTGCCACACTTTTAGGTTTTGTGGCATAAATTGACTTCACTGACTTCACGAAAGCTCTGTTGTCCACTATTAGTTTGTTAAACTTAAATCCTCTCTGATGAGCAAAAATTATGCGAACGCGAAATTTTATTGTTCCATTAAATGGTCATTTAGCACGGTAAGACGTGTTTAAACAACACTAACTTTTCAGCAGAATTTTTATTGTTAGTTTTATTGAGAGGACTACCTAAAGAATCTGGCAAAGCATTGTTTCACCTTAGAAACTGTTCCAATCAAAAAGGATTCAACCATGAAAACTGGCTTGAACAAGCAAATAAACCATGGTTACTTTTAAGCAGAGTCCTTCTATCTTTTCTTTTGTTATTCGTGAATCCTACAGGATCGGCAAACGAACTCTTATTATCTAAATATTAGCAAAAGTGTAGTCTCAGTAAGGTAACAATGTTCCGACACGCCCGAAAAATCTCTTCCACTCTAGCTAAATGGTACGTATGATGCAGTGGGAAAACAACTAACTATATCCCAATTTTATCGTAATTCAACTGGCATTTAAATGAAACTTGTGTACTGAATAGACCACTTGTATTGATAATACTAATGTATAGAAGGTCTAATAAGTTTTGTACATGAGATGGCCCTCTTATGCTTCTCTAGCCAACCACATATCCCTGACCGGAATACATCTCCCATTAGTTTTGTGGATGGGCACAAGCACCACAGTAGATTTAACCCCGTCACTGACAATTAGTAATTATTTATTATGTTTGTTTTATTTTGTTCATTACGGACAGCACATTTTTGCAGCTCATTCAGTAACGACGACCAGAATATGTTACTAGCTATTTACACACACATAGGACTCACACTATGGTGGACGTCCGCTAACTCCCTCTCGGGATTAGTCTCTCCAAGGGCTTTCCTCAGATCCTGACTGTTTTTGAGGGACGTCTCTTGGGGCAACCTAAACTTCCATTCGTTCTGGCGCCATACTACAAAAATATATCTTCTAAAATTTGCAAATTAACTATCTAAGTATATTTATATAAATTTCTATATAATATATGCTCCGCAAATTATTATTACTTTTATTTATTTTATTAATTATTTACTGTATTTATTTATTAATTATTAATTTATAATTTCGCATCACATATACAGGGACTTTAAATTCCTCTTAATGTCTATTTTGTGGAATGATTACTAGATTTCGTTTACTTTCAACTTAGTCTGTGAGGAGCATAGTCAGCATTTAAATATAGGGTCTTTTTCATAATTGTCGGTTTTCGGGATTGGCGGGTACTCTTTGAACCTAATTTCTGCAAGGTTTGAGGTGGGTGGGGAGGGAACAGAGGCAAATGTACAGTACTAATTGTATTTTTCCTAGTGGCCTCCAGACTTATTGTACTAAGTGAATCATCAAACGGTATATTATGTCCCGTGGATGAGGCCACGATTTCCTGAAAAATAACCTCGCTGGTTTGAATGAATGAGAATGTTGTTGAGTAACCGATATAGAAGATGGGTGTGGCGGAGCGGTTGGGAGAATATTACTCTTTGTTCCTTGATTCAACCGGCTTCATTTTTTCGTCGGACTTCTTTGAAACGTACTAAATAATTGGTAGCATAAGCAGGATAGAGTGAACTGGGCTAAGTAGGCGCCAGATGTGCTTTAGGAAGTATGACGTGAGGAAAATTCTTTAGAAGTACATGCGTAAGCGCACTGTGCAGAGAGAAAATGTTATTCGCTACCAAGTAACATTCCAACTGGTTTCAATCTGTTGAAGACGTGGTAAGGGAGAGGATAGCGAGAAAGGCTGTCTTCGGTGACCGGTTACCTTGGACAACGCAATGCATGTAAGCACGATATCACTCTGACACCGCCTATAAAATTAGTTTCATTCACCAGTCATTCGTGACCAATAATGAGGATAGTGGTCACATAGCCAGACTGAGTACCTCAAGATAAAACTGAACCGCATGAGAAGAACGTTTGTAGGCCAAAACTATTTCAGAGGCCGCCCAGTGGTTCTTCCCTCACAGAGGTCTGTTAACGTGGGGCCGAATTCCGAATACATCCGTGAGTCGTGCCATTCGTATCCTTTTCAGAAGGCTTCGGAATGCACTTTTGCGCAGAGTTTTGGATAGATATGTAAGGATTCGTTCGCGATATACTTCTCCTAGTCACCCATTAGGAAAAATGGATTATGTTTTCACCTCCTACTAAAAAACTTCCTTTATTATGACGAACCCAAAGATAAGCAAATGAACTTACGCAAAATTTGGTGGTATGGCCTGGCGAAACGGCTGTCAATAGCAGGCTTGGACACAAAATCAAGCACATATCGGCGGACATGTGAGGCATATCTACATTGTTTTTGGAGAGCTTTCATTAAGCCACCCTTGAAGCTGGGTTTTCCTGGCTATATTCCCCTATGTTCCATGTTTGGCGTTATTTCAAGCATGAACCGTCTCGGATAGTTGTTTTGTCCCAGAGATCTTAGATGTGGTGGACAATCTTGAGAAACCGGGACCAACTCCCTAATTACATGGCATCTGTTTACGTTTTGAGCAGAGTAGTGACGCATCCGAGTCTGCTTTCCGTGAACTCTTCACTGTATTTTGCAGTCGGTCTTTATCAGAGAGTTGACAACAAAATATACTGAAGTGTCATGTCCCATTTCGGTTGGAAGAATGCCTCTGCGCCTGAACTGATCCGAAATAGCCTGGGTTGGACTCATCTCACCAAGTCTGTCTTCTGAACAACAACCGCATATTGTTCGATGGGTGCCCTCTTCCCTTTCGTTTTAAGTATGCTCAGAGGCAAACATGAAAGGGACGTTGCCGCAAACCCATCGTTCTGCCGATAAGCGTCGTTAGTAGAAGTGTAATAAACATTTTTAGCACAATTTAGTAAAAATCATTTTCAGGATCAGATGTGAACAGCTTACTCTTCGGTGCGCCTAATTGGAGGGCTTAATGCTCAATTATATTTGCAAGTGATTTTCATAACCAAAGGAGAACTCTATTCACTACTCATGAGGTTGCTGAAAATTCTCCGACACCCCACGACCGGTTTCGCCCTACATGGGGCTCATCAGGTAGGCACAGTCACCGAGTTTCCGTCAACCTTATGTTCTACTTGAACCCACACTGCACGAAACTAGCGAAATACACTCATTTGCAAATAAATTTGGTTTTTGCGTTTTTGGTTCACCTTGGACACAGCTGAATCTCTCGTGTGTTGTCGAAGAATTTTCAGCAACCTTATGAGTAGTGTATAACGTCTATACATGTATCCCGATATCTCGAATATCGTACCAATTGGAACATGAGGCGGCCTGGTACAGCACATTCAGTTGCTTGAAAATATCATAAACGAGGACTCCAGCTGGGTTCCAGGTGAGTCTCCCGCGAAACCAAATTTGTCTGCAAATGAGTGTATTTCGCCAAAAGTCCATTGAGCTAATCTAATCCATGTGAACCGGTTTTTGTTCAATTGGAGAAGTTTATCTTGAAGTAAGTGCCGAGTTTCGAATTTTTTACCTGATTAGCTGGTTATAATTTTACAGTCGGTGATCGTACAACTGACTGAACATCAATTCTGAGTAGTCTTGATAGGGGAAGTCCACCGCAAAAATTTACATGCAATGTTAGACAGGAAGGATAAAACAATGTTTTCTGCCAGCCAACATGGAACAGCTAACAAACTTTAACATTCGGAAAACGTGCAATTCAAAGCAAATTTTGTAAAAATATCTCGTTGTGAAGGCCGGAAAAATCTACCAGCTGAGCTGGAATGACTTTTTAGAATGCTTCAACCAGATAGAGTAGTCAAGATGCGCACGAATCACAGGCCTCACAGATGGATCGTGCACTATGGGTCATCAATATCAGTTTATTAGCAATCACTTCCCAAAGACGAATATAAAGCTTAAGAGACCTGTGTAATAACATATTTCTCAGTCCGTTTACGTGTCATATAGGCATACATGTGTATCCCTATGTACATATAAATGTAGACAACAAGCTTTATGGCAAGGTACTATGCCACCTCCATTACTCCGTGACAGAGAAACACGAATGCCAAGGTAACGCCACCTGAGGATAATTAACACATTTTACTTACAGTAACTTCGCAAGCTCTTCCGGATTCTCTGGTCCAACTGAAACCCGAACAGTGAAGTTCATAAGAGCCAAGGTCAACACAATCGGCTACACTGAATGGGCCATTTAAACCAAGTGGCCGATAAGCCTGCCGCGAAGCAGATCACCTATGGTTGTTTGGAATATGAACCTCGACGACCGGAATCCAACAAGTGGGGGGTTACCTTGAGTCATCATGGTGGCGGTTTCGGATCTATAAAAAAGGTTGGCACTTGACGGAGCTGTTATCTTCGCAACTCTAACGAACTCTGAGACAATGAAAATGTCACTGCTTGAAAGCAACTGCCCCATTCGGAACAGATGTATTATGTTGAGGGCAAATGCAACCGCATGATACTGAAGAGCTTATAGGTAGGATCGGAGTGGTTCGTCACCAGCATAATCGCTTTATACCGGCAGCAGTGAATTGCCTCCGTTTCCCATTGATACTTTACATCCGATAACTGGGTTGACCGGCTCACTATCGGTTGTCATCTAAATGGCGCAGCACTGATTAGCATCAGGGGCATATTCACATCAATTCATTCTGGGGAATTGTGGCATACACTTGATAATTGGAGAGACAGACGGGCCTTGTTGTAAAATAGGCATTGACAGTGCACACAACCATGCTGTCGGTTGGTATCTTTCTGTGTGTTCGCTTGCCGATCTCATCCCTTTGGGTTTACATTGGCATCAACGGCTTGCATATAACAGCAATTTGGGCTTTGTGAGAACCGTTTGCGATTTGTCTGCTGTACGCAGAACTTCAGTTGATCAAACGTGGCTGCCAGACAGATCTGTTACATATGCCCGCATACCATTCATGGAGGGATGGTGATCGGCGGAGGAAGCAATCATTAGTTTGCCACACTGAATTTCCGACGTACCTAGACATTTGGTTTTATACATACACCCACACTGCTTTTTTTCGCACTTTTGCAGAATGTGTACTCCATTATTGGGGGATCTAAAATACTATTCCACATTGAATAAACTGGCAAAGTGTTTCCGTTCATTTATTAGTTTATGCTACCATACGAATAAGTCTTGATTGTTTATAACAACTGTTTGCCCCTATTGTAACCTAGTCCCACGCATATGGACGGCACTGCGTTCCAAAAGTTCGCTTCTCGCTCTTGGAAAAGATAACTAATTTGCCACCACCTTAAGACACTGGAAATAATATTTTCCAGCCGCATATAATTCTGCAAAATCTCACAAAAAATCAATGAGGAAAATGGGTTTCCTTTCAGCTAAAGCGATCGTTTCAATACAATTGGACACAAGTGAATAGGATGTCCCTTGCCCTTATCTAGGGTAAAACGGAAGTGTCAACAGCATTCTGGTGACGGGCTTATCCGGTTTCCTACTCAGCAGTCTACCATGGACATTGAAGAGTGCATACTGACATTTAGGATTGTCTACGCTTTCATTTGCTGGGCGATGGAATGACAGTAGGCATTCTTCCGGGACAAAATCCCAAAGAACTGACAGAATAATTTCTGGGCACTTTTGGAGTTCGACTTTGCCCTACCGCAGTGGGCGAAGTAACTGTATTTTCACTAAAGGTTCGAGGGAGGTCCCTCTAAGGGCCAGTCCCGGTTGCGTGCTGAAGAACTCGTTTAAGTGAGAATGGAATCCGAGCGCATAATCAAAGTCCATGATGACTGCTATGAACTTTTCTTCTGAATGTTCACTCGTCCTAGCGCATGGCTTGATGATTACGGGACCTTGCACATGGACTTGACTTGACTTTTGAGAAAGATTCAAACTTATTTTGGATGATAAAACCACACGGTCGCTTATGCCTTTAGTGTGACTCATCATTTTCCAGTAGAAAGATCAAACGCTTGACCCAGTGGTCAAGATCCTTGGGTTCTTTATATGTCTAGTGGCCGGCCTGTGCTGCTGGTGGAACTGATCGAATCTAGCTGTCTACTGATAACTAAACCAGAAGACATGCTTGTGAACTCCCCAAAACAGACGGCTACGCACAGAGTCCCTATCGTTCCTCTAGCTCCTAATAATGAAGCCGAATATAGATGAAATCACACAATTAAAGGCGCTTTCGATAATCACTTTCATCTCACACTATTGGAACAACAAAACCTGCTATTCTGACCTAGAAGCCTGTTTGGTCAATTTGATTTACTTCACAAGCATTAAGGACGTCTTCCACGCAGGGGTGGAATTAAATTTAAAATCTTTTGTGAAGGTTAAAAGGCCTTAATTATGATCATTGTAAACTGTATTCTATATATGTTTCCTTAATTAACTCAATATTGTTGGTTAATTGCATCCTTTTGGAATAGTTCGCTTGAATGGCTTCCTGTCTACAGCCAGATGGGTCTTCATCCATTCAGAGGCTGTTAAATAGTGGTGAAAGCCGTACTGTTTGGTGAATTATGGCATGCGCTATCCACGAATATGGGCATTAGGATGTTTCCGCCCTCATCTGCGGAAGATTCTAATTATTGAGGATCTCTTTTCCGGGACACTGAACAAGCTTTAAACAGTTTTCAGTAAATCCAAGCTTGTTTACTGGGGTATTCAAACGGTGCTTAAATTTATCGTTTGTTCTCAACCACGTACGCAACTTCAAGGGTAAGCTGCTCCAACCTGTGCACGTCGTTGGTGATTAAGGCGCGTACGGCATTCCGATTCGGACGGGTCCTCGCTATTGTTATCTCATTAGGCAACTTATGGGACATTGTGATACGAGATTTCATCTACTATCTGATGATTATGGTCAGTTTCTTGGCTCTCCCGGTTTCCAGAGTTGAAAGCTGTCGATCGAAATTGAGCAACTTTGAAGCTACATTTATTAACCCGGTGCCAGCATAGACACACCCGAAGATAAAACACAACCATGTTTATGGCAAGGTCTTTCCGATTTACATAACCAAGTTTGAGTAAAGCCCACTGTCGTTCTAGTGAGACGGCCAACCTATTCACTCAGTGAGACCAGTTGCTTTGATGTCCCTCTAGATAGTTAAACAATGTGGATATTGAGATCTTCTTGGACAAGCCATGTAAACGAAAAACCACATGAAGTTGTTCTTGCGTAATTTACTTTTTGGTCACATGTTTTCTCTCAGGTTTGCCCTTTCTAAGATAGCTCCAAAATCGAAAATATGGGACAATACAGGTTAGGCCGGTTGTAGATCAGGTTACTTTTAACCTGTTCATGCGGCTTGGTAAGTTGCTTGCAGATAGTGTGTCATTACTTGTGAAGACATCATGAGTGCGCAGTTAGGGTTGTCTCTGACGATCTCTGTACAATTGGTGGCGAAACCTCTACAACCAAAATTACCAAACTCCACGAACAAATCATCAGTTATTTGACCCACAACCACTTAATGCGTTCGGGCTACCAATACTTTGGTATATTGTCAAAAGGTTTGGTTTTCTCTCTAGATGTGTTATATCTAAAGAGAAGTACCTGAAGCCTTCGCTTATAGATTGTACTTTGCAAGGTACTTAGAAGTCAGTCTTTCTTTTGTGTATGTCAGATAATCCAACAGAGATTCTGCGTTACTATGATCAGTGGTTTCCTGCTATTCCAATCCCTCGGTCTCTGAGAAGGGTGTGGTAGTCTCATTTAGATTTTTTGCAACATATGGAGTCTGAACGCAGACAGAAGAATTTTCCCATGTGTTTCTAATGAAAAATGGACCGTCGACTGACTGGGATCTTTGGCACTGGGCTAAGCAAGTCGTTTGGCCGTTAAAAATTCATGCAAACCACAAACCTTCCGTCTCGTCTGAAGTAGATCTTCAAACCGCCAATGATAAAACTACTTCAAAAGAATTATATGATCTATTTATTGAACATATAAGGGCACCACCCCAGTAGCGTAGTAGACAATGATAGAGTGAGATGGGGTGACCTGACTTCCGGTTGAAGCAGGATGAATCACTATCCATAGTCAGCTCATGGTTGGGCTGTCATTTTGAGGTATCCATGTTTGTAAGACTATGGAACATGTCTACAGGCATTGTGGCCATGTGCTTTTGCATAAGTCTGTCATATAAAGTCTAGTCATCGTGGTTGAACTACTCATGATGCGTTATACCCGGAACAGGGTAGTTTGGGATGACTCAAGTCCGATAGGCAACTGTCTAGAATGGTTTGACAAACTCGTAGGGGCTTCCACTGCTCGTTTCGTGCAACTCTTCGACTGCGCCATTTATAAACTGAGTCTGAAACCACAAAGTGTCAGCCGCCACGTGTGGTTGATGTAGTTTTTGCTTTCATGCCTGGATTACTTGAATATTCTGCTGGATGACTGCCACACGTGCGTTTCGAACACGGGTTGAGTTGCACTCAACCGACATTGCCGTTGTGCGTCTAAAACATACAGATGTATTTCTATGGTTAATAAATTTTCCAAATTTGCGTGATTTTGTGTCGCTCAGGAGCAGAAGTCTGTAATCAGAATAAAACTACAGCTTCAAAACCTGATTTGGAAGTCTCAACTATGAACGGAACAAATAAAATAGACAAGCATGTGCGCACTCAGGCAGCCGGTCTTCCGCTTAACTGGTGAGTGCTCTGCCAAGTGAGCCACCGAGGGAGCACGCTTGCAGTCAAACGGATGATAGTGAAGCTCAAAGGTGAATCACCGCACGTCCATCTAACAGACTGAAATTTGAAATCTGTCTGCGCTTTCCGTGACCATGTTCTCTGGCTTTCACATTGAGCCAGACGTTGATAACGTATGGATACCTGAAGGACCCTGGTATAAGTTGATGTTTAACCAAGGGTGTCTGGCAAATTCTGAGATATTTTGATTACTCTGCCGATTTGCACGGTCTTCCTCCTCACTGCATTTCGGAAGTCACGAGTGGGATCTGGTCAATATATGTGCGCTAGTGCCATGCGCGAGGGAGCTCGGTTTTCAGAGTGGTGGTCCGACCTTGTTTAGAGAAGACAAAACCACACTAGCTACCGAAATATTCAAATCTAAGAAAGCGCCGGCTACCTTTTTAACTGATTCGCTACTACATAAATGGTTGTACTCTCGCAGTAATTACACTCTTAGAATTATTTTGCCCTCACCGAGTAAACAGACATTCTGGGATCTCAAACAGAATGTGAGCAGACCCACCTAACTGTGACTTACTACGCGAACCATGACATCACCACGTGCTGAACAGGCAGGCACTACCTATGAGGACAGGTCTCCAGGGATGGAAAGTAAATTGACCAACTTTAAGATACCTTTTGTCCCGGAAGATAAGTTGTCCTCCAAGAGGCATTTTAATATATCTAGACGAATCATGATGAAATCCGCACCCTTTTGTTAACCGATCAGGTCTGTTTTATAGAGGGCTCGGAGGTCGAACCAGTACACGATGTTAGGTTATGTATAAATTGGGCTGTACGCCACAATGAATTGTAGACAACTGTTGACACCCACTATGCGAATGTGCAATCTATCAAATAGTTCTGCGTATTATGCAGAATTAGACATCACAAAGTACCCAAATCGTTTCGAAGTCCGCACTTCACTGCCTGTGCAATATTGTTATTGATACAATAACCAGAACAATTGTCTTGCGATTGCCTTGCAGAGCAGTTCACTGTAGCATTCACCGCTTTCACAAAAGTGTGGTCTCTATCTTTATGGGAGTGCGTCCGTCAAGTGAGAATACAGTTACATATTGAAAGCATTATGTGACCGCAGATAGCTAGTAATAACATTTAAGCGGAAATTGTGTGATGGGTAATTCGTACGCCTTTCATTGGAAATTCATTCATTGTTTTCCCTGACCACCTCAGGCCTACAGATAGCTGAGAAAACCGGAACTCGTTACCTTTGCAACAAACAGATTTCCAGTGCATTCAAGTATGAAGTGGACAAATTGTCAAGTGAACGGGTGAAAATTACATTACGGGTACATTCAAAAAGTATAGTGTCTGCGAAAAACGTCGTCGCTTTGTGAAGTAGATATCTATCCAGCCCAAAAGTTGTTACATTACAATGGATAAGATGACGCACCAAGAGGCTATCGTGACCAGCTCGCCCACGTTGACAGATTGCATTGTTTCGTGCTTGCAGCGAACTATTACAAATGCAGTACAGGTTCTGGATGTTTGTTTACGAAATAATTCAACACTCCGGTTTTAAAAAGCTTGATTTGTTGAAGATTGGCACATCTGAGTGAGCTTCATCGTAACAGCTGCGTAGTAGGTGGAAACGAAACGATTAGCACACGGAGAGCGTTATTAAGTGTGCCTTCGCCCATTTTAAGAGTTCAGTTTTCTCCAGCGCCATGTCCTTAAAACAATACATCCTCAAACTGTCACTGAAGTCTGCCCCGAGCAGTCCATTCCATCAAAATTGCTTCAATGCCCAAGCAGCTGTTAATTCGCGCTGTTATATGAGAATCTGATGCCTTCCTGTGCTCCAGCGCCCCTCTCGTTCCAACAGTTTGGTAATGGGATTGATGGAACCAGTCCTATACACTCATTGAAGTAGGTGAATCAGTGACCTAATTACGGGGCAGTGTTCTTGCTCGAAAATGTTATGGAAGCCGTAAACCCAGAGGGGAGAATCACATCTGACAGAATGTGTGTTATTAAGGTCTACAGGAACCCCCAACGCTCTCTGCCTGAGAACATAAGTAGAGTTTGAAAGTGGGACAAACACATGAGAATATTTTGCGTCATTCAGTGTAGAAAAGAAACTTTCATCTCTTCTTATTTTTTTTCTTCATTTACAGTTTATCTATCAACACGACATTGTTTACGCTTACCTGAGGAGAGGGAGAAACTGACCTCTTGACATTCTGAGAGTCCACAAACCTTCACAAACTTTGGTCTGTAAATACATGTGACCCCCTGAACCACGGTACTTACGATCTACCTATCATCAGCTTATCTGCACCGGTAAAGACAACCAGAAACCTGTAGATTATGGACGTTTAAGGCGGAAATAATAGAGAGAATATCATTTTGCATTCATATAAACGCGGGACAACGAGCACTTGGAACTGTGGTTTCTGTCAGGTGTTGTGGAAATCAGCCAAGAAGTGCGAAAAATTTGGAGAGGTACGAACGTATTGGAGGTCGGCCGATTCTTCTGGGTTCATTTGTTGGACATAGGAGTTATTGGCTGTTCATTGGCAACCATTTGAATTTCAGCTAGCGAGGGAATAGAATTGTTAGCAGCTGGCCGCACGGTATTTTCTTCAAAATGTCAATGCAATCACCCCTAAACATGTGACAAGCATTCAGACGTCTTGATGGATCTTCCAAATATGCGAATTCATGATTGAACTCTTTGAGCCATTTGCAAAGGAGCTTCTGGACAGCTCTCCGAATATCACACCCTTCACAAACATTGTCAAGCGGAGTATTGTCATAAGTCCTGGTTGGCCGCGTGCTTTTAATTTGTGTTGACCCATTGGCCACACAACTTCCGGGCTTCGCTCAATCTTGGATCGCATGTCCTTCTTCACCAGAGATCCTTCAACAAAGGAGAAAATAATATGTAGTGTTTGGAGCAGAATTGTCTGTAGGGAAGCCCAGGTCGAAACGGAAGTTCAACTACCTGAAGCAGATGTCCAAAATGTAGCGAAGAACTTGGAGAATAGAACAGAATCGATGAGGAAGCGCGAATTTTCTGTAGATAACTGGTGTCATTGAGTGAGCAGCATCCATGGGTGCCCGCAAAACTCTTTGAGCAGTAGATTGACGGTCCGGTTTTGAGTAAAACTTTGAAAGAAGGGTTAGAATGCTCTTTCCTACGAGCCTGGTAGGATGCGCTTGGTTGCGCTGTTATTCACAAACACGGTCAACTTGGGCGTGAAACGTCGGCGGTAAGAACACAACGTTTTTCAATCCAAGGGATGTTGGAAAGAAACAGTTTAACCCATAAAGGATGCTCGCTATGTTACAAAGAACAACATAAAAATAGGTAACTATTTTGGTAGAAAAGAAGTCAACAGATTTGGTGAGCCTAGACAAGAGAGTACTGGATGCATTGTATGTGTCTGCGATCAAGAAGCAGGAGACATATTCTACGATAGGATAGCTGGTGTATCCTATGAAGAGTTAAGATCGACCTTTTGTGCAACATGAACATTTCCCGTTAATTTCGTAATGGCTTCACCATGAAACAAACCACAATCAACAATTGTGCTGACACCGTGGTGAAGAAAAGCTTAAAGACAAGGTTCTCCAGGCCAAAGTACTTCATTATTCCGGAAATATCTGCGACTCAGAACTTCCGATAGATGCGTGAACTTTTCCAAAGACACGCGAGGATGATCAATCCAGTAGGTATAATGTGCGCATTGTAACTTGGAGCTGAAGCCAGGTCATTTCGACGATTACCTAACTTCTAAGGGAAGCCGAGATTCTATCCGTAGAAAACAGACTTAACAAAATCCTTCGTCAGTCTGGTAGGCTATCAAAAGAAAATAAATCATACGATCACATTCACAGATGGAAAACATAACGTCTGAAATCAGTGAATTAAGCCATGTCAGTTTGTTAGAGGTCAGAATGAATCCACTGAAAATTTCCGGCTAAGAGTAGCAACACTGAACAAAGAGGCACTGCGTCCTATCCCAAATCAGCATTATTTGGCAAATTTTTTAAAGAAAATCCTAAACTGACTTGCATTAATGCGATTTTAGCTGCCTTATTATATTTCACATATTTAATTTTCCAACTCGTAGGGCGATTTTCTCGATTTATGTAAATGATCACTTTTGGTGTAATTTTATTCAACATGTAAACTTCTTTTAAATGTGTACTTGACAAAAATCTCAACTTTATTTGATTGCAGGGTATGTGCCCCAATTTAGAAAACTGGTCATCTTTATACTACTTGCGTTTCAGCAGAATTGACTGATCTGGAATAAGTAGAGTCTTGGAGTAATTCTCTCGGCCGAACAGCAAGTGGTATTTTTTTGATCCAACTAATTGTACGTTATAGCATTGATCCAAATCGGCTTCCGCAACTACCAATTACGAGCAACGAACCTGACGAATAGATATCAGAAGAGATCGACAAATTCTCGTACGGAGTTTCCTTCTTCAGAATCCGGCAGATTACTCGTAATTAAGAGGACAACGGCCTGCTTGCCACCCTCCTACTCAATGGTGACTGTCGAAATGCGTCTGTTATTGTCACCTGAAATGATTGCAAAAATGGAAAAAAGTTTGTGACCAAACGGTCAATTTGGGATATTTAGAACCTTTTCCATGTAGGCATGACAAGGTTAACTGAAGGGAATGCTATGTGAGTTGTCTTTAACTTGTTGCTCAGCTCCATTCTTCGTTCATGTTCTTAGTCATATTCGATGGTTATACACATCGATGTTACAACGAACACCTCACATACGAGGCAGTTTTTCCTAAACTCATATTTGTTGTTGTTGATACTTCGAACTTAACATAAAAGTAACAGGTAATCCTCACAGACATATAAACCGATATGAACTTGTTTGCCGGCCTGTCTATTTGATAGTAAGGAAATTGTGCATGCATTGCAGGTGAACTCTAATCAGTACCCAACTAGTATTCTGTATAGTGTGTAAGGTTTATTACTTTACAGTGTAGCGGCTGGTAGACTGCACTTTTGGTGTTTATGTACAGGTGATAATTATAAGTCCAGACCTTTTTTCAAGACAGTATTGTGTTGTACTAGCTTTTGTAACACGTGTTTTAACTTCATTATCAAGCAACAAGTCTACGGACAATGCACTGCAGAGTCGAAGAAATTTCATACGGACCTGCAAAACGTTTCATTTCAGAGATTAGTTTATTAAGTTGAGCCACCGATTTAGACTGATGAAAGAAAATTGCCGTCGATGCACTTGCAACTAAGCTTGATGTCACTGTCCATCCGCCCTGGAACTCAAACCTAAAGCACAATCGTCCGAATGTATCTGCGCGCGGACGTTGAACAGGAGTAGCACTGCTTTCCTGGTGAAAGCTTTGAACTGAATAAATGACCGTAAGTGACAATAAACAGCATCGCTTTGCTGCAACACCTGTGCAGTTACCAAATGCCTCCACAAAAATGGCCGTTAAATAAATGCTGAACGGCTCTGAGGCATGAACACAAATCTGCTTCATCTCTCGATCTATTGAGGGCCCGGATTGAATGGTTGTGGCGGTCCAGGTTGACTAGCACTGATTAGCAGCATTGATTACATCAGCAAGCTTTCCAGCACAGGCAAGCTGTTGTAGAGCGACTCACAGTTGTCTTTTGATTACCATGTGAACGGTTTGGTGAGGTTCAAAAGAGGTCATGGCGCAGTTCACAATATTTATTTTCCATTTATAGCAGGGCGAATATAAAGTCTCTCGCATTCATATCGAGCTGAAATCAGTACCACTCTTTGGTAGCTTCGTCTTCCGTACTTCTAACTTCTAGCCAAATGAGCGAGGTTTGCGTCAGAACCTTCCCATTGGTACAAACTCCATATCAAATTGTCCCGCAATGCACCTAGGCAACAGGCTAGAAGAGCCATTGAGGATGCAGATTCCCTCAGGTCCGAAAGGCGATCGTGAGATTCGTACTTTTTCTAGGCTGAATTTTGTAGTGTGGTGTATAAAATATAGTAAATTTGACAGAACCTAGCTTAGATAACCTGGATAACCGTCATCCTCCTGTTGATCCAAATGGTTTCATTCATTATTAGTCGATTCATGGGATCTGCAACTTCTAAACCAACATAGTGCTTGCGCGGACTTCCTTGTGTTTCCATACTCCGGTAAAACGCCCAGCCACAACTAATCTGTTGTGGCTTCATTTGGTCAGCCACTAGATTTTTGCTGAATGTGACGAAGTTTGCATTCCTTCGCAAAACCAGTGTAAGTCATTTAGGCCTTCCCCCGATTCAGGACAATCGAGGGTTCAGTGCTTAAAGGACGTATATTCTTTTGCATGTTAGGTTTCCGTAGTATCTTTACAAGTAGCGCTGTGTAGCGGCTGAGACCGGGAATGTGGACTCCTGTCAACTAGTCCACCCAAAGCATGATCCACAAACCATTGCGGTGTTGAAGTAACCCAATGTTCTTGAAGCAGGTGAGTTTTGAGTCGTCATGGAGCCAAGTTTTCTGTACGTACTTCGACCCGCAATGTCCCAGCAATCTCAGCCAAGCGTTGTGTGATCAGATAGTGTGGTTAGGAGGCCACCGTTTTCCGACCTGCCTTTCCTGGCAGTGCTGCACGCATTAGCATGAAGACGCTGCCCTATTTGGGAAAATTTTATTTCACACCTCTGTCACGGTGAACAATCAACCGCAGACCACCTTGCAGCTCAAGTTCTCGTAATATGAGCATCCTCCAGTATTTACCTACATTATGGGAAATCTACCAGGCGACTTGAAAAATACCGCCTAATTTTCTGACCAGGTAAGGGGACTAACATAATCTCCATCTTTACTGAAGGTATAAAACTTGTATCCTCTAAGTACTGCCCTTAGGCACTAGAACGCACGGCTGAGGAGAACTTTTCGCTCGTGGGTTGTACCCCTACAACTAATCTGAATCGACGTGGACTACCAGCCGGTATCGTGGCCTTATATGTATATGCCATCATTCTCAAATAGCTGCGCTGGAAACAATACCAAGCAAATCCGCTTTCAGAAAATCCAATCGGGCTTTTCCGTTTCCTCACATCAAAATGTCCGTGGTGGAGTGAGATCTTCAATGCTGTATATGGAATTTAGTATTCCCGTGATTTATCTACCTACTTCAGTCAAATTTAGCCTGATCTTTGCCAAATACAGCCAGCCGTGAAAAATACTCGGTGCTTATACTTATTTTATACTTAGTTCTTCCTATGCTGTTCAGTTGTGTTAATTACTTTTCTAGGGTATATTAGACTTTCCGGAAAAGCGTATTTTTAGAGTACAAAACTAAATTTTCGCCGTCTCAAGTAAAACAAAGCCATGCCAAACTAATCTGGTTCAGTACCACTTCCAGCAGAACAATAAGTTTAGGTGAATCTTACTCCTTTTACAAGGTATCCTCAAATTCGGGCACCTGTGAAATTTCACGGAAATACTTTTCGCCCTAACTTTCGTCACACTGAATTTTTTCTCCGTCCAGTCCTTCATTTTGACAGGATGGCATGGCTGAAGCACACTTTGAAAGCTGTGGGCTGTAATCCAGTGAACGAACAAATGTTTTGATTAGGTAAGTTTAAGTTATAAAGCCTCTCCACTCCTGGATACCACCAGGGTTCCGTCAGCAAGCTTCGTTATTACGTATTCTTGCAACGAATGTGATCTTCCCCTTTAAACACCACAATGCCATTTGATCTGGCTTATTTGCATCAACTTAAAAGAACTGGTTATTTAGAAAGATATCACCACCCTTCTGCACTCTTTTGTTGACTGAAATGCTTTGGTATCGTCGGGATACGGAAGGACGTACTTGACAACTAATTCGTTAGCTCACTTCAAGTTGGAACTTTGAGAATGAATTACTTGTGGGTTTTGGTGTGCCTTGCAAACTACAGCCAGGAAGCAGCAATCAGACACGTAAATGGACATTGCTGAGGAAGTGAACTGGCCTTTTTAGGGACTTCTGCGAGAGTTCGTTGCAAGGAACTTGCAAATGTAACTTCGAATGTGTTGCGAGAAAACAGCGACCACGAAGTACAGGCATCACATTTTGAAAAATCCAAGTAATTGACTTTTAAATTATTGCATTAAGGATATTTTGACCCAAGGTGCTTAAGACATTTTGACGGAAAAATGCTACAACTCGTGTATTTTTTTCAGACCGCTCAACGTTGCAAAAATTTAGAATGAATATGCAGACACACAGTCGTACTTTGTGCTTTGGAGGTCGCTTTATTCCTCTAACTTGGGTAATGTGAGATCATTCACAAAGGTTTTACACCTTCTGCATGAACGAATCTGTGGTGCTGGCATGACAGACGCCACTGATTGCAATCAACCTTGTTCTCGATGAACGATGTGGCTGCTTTGCATTTGATGCGGACCAGGAGCCATCGATACTTAACATGTGACTATGTGCGTTTGCGATCTCAACAACATTGGTCACCGACGGATGTACTACTAGGGAAGAGCGGTACAACGAAATTCAAGAAAACAAAGTTGTAACGGGGCTGTTCAAATCGATTCCGATCGACTCTCGTGGAGAATAGTCAGCGTAATGCGAACTTGCTTGTATTTGGATAACACGGTATGAGCCAATACTGGCTTGACTTGCCTTGCCCGTACTTATGAATGAGAGATGTTTTGCTTACCACAGACATCACATTAATTACCTTGTGTACTAAAGGAAGTGAAGATATTTTCTGAAAGGAAACTATTATCAAGGCTGCCGAAAACTCTTGGACCTTATGAGTAGGTTTTAGTAAGAAAATGCGCTGCGATATCTTGAGTATCGTACCAACTGAAACTTTGTAAACCCCATCAAGTTGAAGGATTACATAAATGAGAGATTCAGTGGAGTTGCCAGTTCCAAACAGTGGTGTGCAAACGAGTGTATTCCGCGAAACCAAGATGTTCATTGTGCCCCGAAATACGAGTAGACCGTGTATCTTTATCACCGCACGGGACTACTGCAGAGGAATGGCTAGAATAACTATTTTCAGACTCCACATGACATTAGGCTGGTTTTGAGCGAATAAGAGTACCTCACTGTCAGTGACAACAGGATAGTCTTGCGGATCTCATCATAAATGAGCATCACATAGTTAAAGCTGTTAGCGTAACTTGTCGAGGTATGTGTGACACAGACAAACATTCCAGGAGATGAACGGCATAGCTTCTGAACAAATATCCACAGATGACTGACTTCACGAATGTCTGACAAATATGTGATCAAGTTTTGAATAGTTTTAAACGCCATTCATCCTTGATGATGGTTTTCCAATACAATAGCGACGAGATTAGGAAAAACCAACAAGCGATATGATTTGTGATTCCATGATTCCATAAGCAGAAAATTCTGGTCCTTGATGCAGCTGGAACTCTATATCGTCCAAAGAGCTGAAACCAACGATTCAGGCTACCCTTAATAGAACTGTTACAACAAAATCTCAAAAAAATCTTACCCAGGCTGAATGTTGCAGGATTAGCGGCACTGCTTGACTGCTTGCAGAATGCTTGAAAGGTAAAAGTTACGTGAATAGTGTGACTTTTGAAGGGAGGTCAAGCCGTACTGCCTCGAAACGCAAGCCGGTTTCAGAAAGAACTTTGAATTATCTGAACATTATCTTTTAATATGTAGGAGAAAGTCCTTTGTCTTTAGTTTAAGGAATGTGCAATCCAAATCAGCCGTGTAGTCGTAGCCTCAAAATTCATCTTCTGGTCGTTCTGCTGGCAAAGGTTGTTCTGGGTTCGTTGGACATTTTATGGATTCACATGACATTTGGGAGTGGGAACTGTTGCCATTCCTTCATCAGGTAGGATAAACTAGCTGGAATGATAAGCTCTGCAAAAATTCTGCCCTTGACACCAAGCTTTGTTTGAAAAGAACAACATCGGCTGGTAAGATGAAGGGAAGTGTTTTGAAGACCCCATAGCCGCCGTAAGAGGGTAAACAAAGCAACCATTTACTACGCACTTTGTCTTTGTGAATCTTCATTGCTCCCGTCACTAAGCTTTCTTCCTTTAAAGAGATCCACGCCACACTGTACACTACACAGACTGGAAATTCACACTGGTGAACAATCGCTTTATTATTTATTATCAATCTATTATGCATGAATACATCTTTTTATACATATCTATTATACACTACATGATATATTCTGTATTGTATTATGGTGTTTTACACCAACGTTGTGTTATACTTCACGTCATCGTGCTGTAATATATTATATAATATATTCAGCATCTTGTCCAATATTCAGTTGATATTAATATTCATGAAGTTTTGTACCTCAGTGTACAGCACAGCACCGGAAATTCCTAATGTCTTCAACCGTGCATTCGACGAGTGCATTCGGATTTGTTGGATCAAAACTGAAACACGTGAATTCTTGAACTCCCCTAAGTCGCGGCTTAGTCTTCAAATGAAGGACAACATCATCAACCGTTCGAGCGAAATATCAAGCAGGATCCTAGAAATCAGAACCATAGAATTCGGCAAATGGTCTCATTTGCACCCCAGTTTGGTTTTCACAGGAAAATTAACCGGTCATGGACTTTCAAAGTAGTGCGTTTAAAAAAGAACACCGATTTTTTTCCGTTTAAACCACGAATAGAACTTTGCACCAGAGTGAAGGCTTGTTACAGGTGCCTAGTCTCTTGAGGCTGCCTTAATTTGGTAACTATAGGCACGGATCGCGGTTCGCTGGCCGTGAAATTTTCTAAGGCTCCGATAAATGAAGCTTGTGTTCTGGCTACGTAGGTGCAAAAGACTTCCACGGATTAGGAGAGAGTAGTTCTGCTTTGTAAGCACGCACTCGATAAAAATATGATTTGAAAAATATTTATATCCACATTCACAGAATAACGAATGTTTGGTGGTGCGGAGGGACGATATTGGTGGCAGATATGGAACAAAAGCTGACCCACACTGTTCATATTCCAGTGCTTCCGCATACATACTGTAGAGCAGAGTGGATTAAATCCACAAATGAGCAACTGTGGTATTCTGGGACTGAATCAAGCTTATCAGAACGTAACCACAGAGGAGGTAGCCTCAAAATTAGAAAATTTTGCATATGATAACCAAAGTTGATGATGTATTTCTACTTTAGCCGCCCATTCACACTGTAGCGCACGAATTTTGCGCCACATTAACTCGACTCCATCCAGGATTAATGATGCGGACTAAGGAACACCTGGCACTCTCCCCTTCGAACAACGGGCAACATTATCATAAGAAAACCGGAAAGCCAAGTTACCGATGGAACAGTTAGATTCCTAGTGATTGTTTCGGAATGAGACAATACGGCTGCTCAACTGGGACATTGGTCAAGGAGTATAATGTTTACGAGGTCACCGCCAGGTGATCAAGGTGTATGATAAGACATACATTAAATAGCGATGCATAATGAGTATTTAATAAACCTTTCGTTGCTGTAAAACAAGTCCACATGTGGGGACAAATATAACACGGAGCTGACAGGCTTTGCGAACGGATTTCATTTTAAGATGCATATTCAAACGTGAGATGACTTTCATTTATAGGTCAACACCGGCATCAGCGTCCATTACGTGCTCGCACAGCAGTGGATGTAACAGGACAGCTGCAAATTTCACATGCGCTGGAAGGCCTGCTGGCCAGCCTTGGGGTACTTACTTACTGCGTTCGCTTGATGCTCTCTAAATATTTGGAGTTTTACAAAAACGTATGACAGTTATCCTGTATTGTGGGTAAGAATTTAACCAAAGAATTTCGCTACTCCAACAGCTTACCGGTATTTCAAGGCCACGCAGAATATTCCGCAAGATCCAGCGGTATTTCCAAAGAAATCCTGCGCACAAGCTATTACAGGATGTAGTTTGCTGAAACTTGAAACTTTAATTGTTCACCTGAGAGCAACTATCTGACCAACACCATCTGCCCCTATCAGATCCTCCCCTGAAGCATTTGGTTATTCAGCTTTACAGCGATAACCACGATGCCATCAGTTGAAGTGTTTGGCGAGACAAGAGTCGAGTGGACAGTGAACTAGACACCGGTGAACTGAATCGTCCTAACCGGCTAATGTCCTGTTTCTCGGGGTCCGGAAAAACCTAGCCAACTGAATTTTTAAAGAGCAACTGTGGTTCTTACGGTTGTCCATTGGCAAAATGTTAGGTAGACTAACAACTATCAGTAACTGTGATACCTTTCATTAGTCCCGTAAAAGGACTGACCAAATGTGTTTGCACCACTGTTAGTGGTATGAATATACTGGGGTTTTCACTTTTTGGAGTTTCTGCCGATGCGTCAAGATCCAAGATGTATCGTCCGACGAAATCGCACAATTGGTGACTCCCATAAATATTGCAATATCCTAAGTTTTTTTTCATTTCCATACATTCCTGGTTGTATTCATATGGCGTACGCACACACAAACTGCGCATGTGTTCACCAGATGGCCAAGCGGGGAACCAAACTCAGGTTGGTCATAAAATTGCTGCAGTCGTTCTTCGTTTTTTCTTCATTGTGCACTTTTCTGGTCTTTTTTTGGGAAGTTTAAATTTGGCTTGCTAGGGTAGGTTTACCTTTATCCGTCTGAAAATTTGATCATCCTTAAGCCCCGAAAACAAACCGTGCCATAGGACTACCAAGTGGGTTTGGGACGGGTTGTATTTTCAAAATAGTGTATGGAAGGGCGAAATGGTGTTAGACTGATTTTCTTCCCCAAATACTCTTCAAGTTTGGAGTGTTCCATACATTAGAAGGGTTCCTAAAGCAATAATTTGGTCACGAAACCTATTGTTCTTGAGTGCTGTCCTTTTTGTCAGTCGTTTGTCGGTCACCACTTGAAATTATACACAAGACAATCTGTCTTGTGGTTCCTCTCAGTTGGAACTTGATGTATATTAGCTCGTTCTTGTGTATTTCAGGCTGGAAAAAGAAACATGAAGGCATTTCCGCCACTCTTCAGGTACAAGTAAGATAAACTATCCTTGAGCTTGTGATCTTTCCGATATAGTGTTTACGCACCTGCATCTCGAGTAAACAAGGAGCGCTCTAGTCTTTTGAACTGTTTTAACAGACGGCTGACGAAAATGCGGGTCCCGTTGGATGTAAATGGTCAAATAAACCCACATGATTAATTGTGCGATTGAGGCACATTGATACTGTATAGGGCGTAAGAAAGCTATTTTGACGGAACAACTTTACAGAAGTTGATTCTGTGAAGGTGAAAATCTAATTTATCAAGTCCGCCATGCCCATGTGTCACGCGACTTAGTCCAAAATTAAACACAACCGGTTTATTTATGATGTATGCTTATCAAATATCAACACTGATGGAGCGGATGTGTTTCTTTTGTGAATAAAATAAGTTGCTGATTTTTTTACTGTGGAGTAGAGTTTTACTTTAGGGCGGAGTGTCTTTTTTTGCACATTTGTTCAAGTTCATTTCAAGTTACGCACAATCCCCCGTGATTGCTGCTATTCGTAAGCAAATGGAGAGTGAAACCAGACGCATCGTCCATTCGTTTCTTTTTAAACATGAGAGCTCTGAGTGAAGGAAACTTACTCTGTTTAGGGCTATATGGGTTGGAGTGGACACAGTCTGCCTGTAGATTTGTACACAGATGACCACATCCAGGCCAGTCATATAGGCTTGCTCCCTCTCTGCCAGACAAGCTGTTTCATGTTGTTCCGACAGCACGGCATTCCGCTTGCACCCACTAGCTTCCCAATCCCAACTAACGCTCTTCCAGGATGATCTCATTTTAGGCAACTGCTTCCGGCTAAAGGGTGGAATCCGTTTGTCGTCAACGGACATATATCACTGAGCGCACAGTCACCAATCCGTCCAACCAACGGTTGTTGGCGCACGTATCAACACCGAGTGAAATCCTGTGAGCTGCTTTGAATAAAACCAAATATTCAACAGATAAATAGTGATAGAAATTTTGCTTCTGGTTTTACCGGTTACTTTAATACGTGGTCAGGACAAATAATACGGATAACTAGTATCTCCTGCACCTTTCTAACTGGCTGGAACTGGAATCACGAAACCGTTGCCTGGAATATAAATGGCAAAACTTTGATGTTCCATTTAAGGCACGAGTTGCACTAGTTCGGCTTCAGCCGCGGCGTCGAAAGTTTGATCACCTGCTGTTTTTGACATCAGCAACTATGCCAGACATGTTTAGATATCAGGCTGACAAATCATCAATGATCACGCAGCCGCACTTTGCGTTGGCGGCTTAATAAACTAAACGAGGTTCGTTCACAAAATCAGCGGTCAAGAACAAAGTGGCGGGCGACGAGCCAACTCATGCGTCTACGCCGCGCCCGACAAAAAAATTTACCCGTGCCAGCTAACTACGGCTGGAACATTGGCACATCTGCGTACATTAACTCACTCCAGCGAGATAAACCAGCCACATCGGAAATGGCCCTTACACCAGAGTAAGTCATGCTTTATGGTGAGTGATACCAAGTAATTCCCAAGGTTTACACTAACGCACTAAATCGGTAAACAGCAGTTTCAGGGGAACTGGTAAGTAAACGTTTTCTCCTCCATGACCATTGTTATCAGTGTTTTGTAGGCCGATAATTCTCTCGTTTAGGAAGTGGGGCTCTATGTGTCCGACAGATCCCGTTTCCACATTTTTGTCATGGAAGAGTTCAAAGATTTGCTGTCGATTCGTTCACTCTGTCTCTGCATGGGGCTCGGTTATGAGATTTTGGGATGGAGTTGCAGTGCGGATTCACGCCTGGGCGCTTAGAGGGTTCAATCATTTGGATAGTTTTTCTCACTCCTCTTTTGTATGACCTCGTCCGGTTTATTTACAGCGCAAGCATTAATTTGTTTTATATGAAAATTGTTCCTCAATTAGAGATAACTCATCACAGATGGAAGAACAGGAGACCAAGTACTTTTGGCTTCTAAGTGGAGACTCGAAGAACCGTTCACTAAAAAAAAAACCGGTTAGTATACAGTGCGTCCTGTTAAGCCAGGCATATCTGAAGTTTGTTTGTTTCAGAACACTAGACTTATAAACTTCGTCTGATACTAGCACATCCATCGAAAAGCACACTGAAGTAAGTTTTTAAACCAATACTAAAAAGAGCAGCCCGCCTCGGTCCATGGGTTGTACCATCTATCAAATCCGTGATAGAAGGCTTTGTTTATCTGGACATATGTTACTATGGTACAACATGAAGGAACGCTGCCGACGACGACAAAAAAGCTTTCTAACGGGCTTTTATTTGTGAGCCAATTTCACGCAACCAAACACCAAAAACTACGAAAATCACATGAGAGAAACTCCTTACGGAAATATGCAGAATATCTCATTTATGATTTGTGGATACTTGTGACATTTTGGCTTAAGTGGAAAACCGGTGCTAATCCGTGCCTCTCTTTTTTGCAGAGGTTCTCTTTATCTTTGAAATTCAACATTTCCGTTAGAAACCTGATTCAAGTTGATTTCTCATGCATGAGTTGTAGTCGGCTGCCGGATTTGGAGAGTGAACACTCATGTGACTGGTTTGAGCAGTCGTCCTCCCGTCCGGGCAAGGAGGACGATTGTTCAAACGAGAGTCGTGTGAGTGTACATTATATATGAGTTGCTTTTTAAAATGGCGTTAGTTGCTGACATCAACACCGCGTCAACATTTTCGGCAAACTTATACAGTGAAAGCCCTGAACAGTTTGCAAGCTGACATTTTGCCAATAAAACGCTGTGATTTCAAAAAGAAGGCATGCAACATTCAGAACGTCACAGTGTTTCAAAGCTATTGTGAAAAACTGTTTGCTGTTCTGCTGGTCTACCGTAAATAATCGTACTTTGATTATTTTTACCGACTTCACTCTGCACGGTGTTAAATCACCAGACAAACTGGCAGCCGTCGATGGAGTGATCCTCGACCACTCAACTGAAATCCTGATAGGTACAAAAAACTAGCAGGAAAAAAATAACTGGTAACTTTCAGACCTCTTAAATTTTGTGGCAAATCGTACCAACAAAAAGCAATTCTACGCTTACCTCTGAGAAAGATACCAACCTGAATGGCTGATCACATAAATCGTGAAGGTGGACCTCAAGCTCAAGCTGACTACTTCTGCAACTAGGAGGACAACATTTGGTCCTAGTTACAATCCCCCACTTCAGGTGATTTTACTGCACATCTGGTCGAAACCGATCATGTCCAATTGGAGTCATATGCTGGTATGCGGCACTATTGGTACTATCCGGATTATTGTCTGTCACAGAGGTAACTGGAATCCGACTATACAATCGGAATCTGATGCAAAGTAAAAAATTCCGACTTCAATTCCTAACGATAACATGATAAATTTGGCTCTGTGACCCCTTAATCTGTATATCCCTCAACTCGGTAAAACTATGTAGCCGTGAATTTCGTACGTGATCTTTGAATAATGTCATGTTAATTTATGATACAGTCGCCGAAAGATTTTGAATATTTGATGAGTTTCCTCTAATTAAACACCACAAACGCCGTGAGAATATAGAGGGTTCAGATAGGAAAACAACCTGGTTGAATACTAGGAGAAAATTTGTTAGTTTGCTTTGCGATATGCAATTCCATGCGAATTTGTACAAGGTTATAAATTAAGCAACCTGGTTTCGAAATACTAGCACAGTTTACTGAGTGATTTATGGTTGCATTTTCACTGAAATTAACAGAACTAACTTCGTTGTTCAGGCGTGATTGTGGACAAATCAGATTAGTTTCCTCAGAACATTCGGTTGTTGAAAGTCAAGTGACCATAATTACCACTCATGAAACTGCGTACTACCTAAGTAAGGAGCAATCACGGACAGTTATCGTGAACCCAAAAAAGTTGAATCAAAACATTCAATCTCATTTGGTCACAGGAATTGACCCGGGAGAATGAGGATTTCGTTGTTTAATGCACTTTGGGACGTTAGTGAACAGAATTCGGTTGTTTATTTTCATCGGGCCTTAAGTCAGTGCTGGGAAGAACACTAGTTGGACGCTTGTATGCAATCGTAAGAAAAAACCTTTTTGTCCACTTGATAGCTTAACGGGGCTTACAATTTTCAAACAGACAGGTAATCTGTTGCCAGATTTTGCTTGACTAAGCCCTCGCATGAGGCGGTACGCATTCGTGGGTAACATCGACTGGTTTAATTGATTTGGTGTTGCCGGCTGTCGTGTGGATTGTGAATTTATTTGTGGTATTTAATTAATTTAATTATGCTATCTGGGTATGTGCTACGCAAATAAGTTCAGTACAAATCTTTCCGTTACTTTTTATTATATTTCATAATTTTTTTCATTAATTGTGTAACATTTCGGTACAAATCGGAGAAAATAAATAAATCTTCAGATGTATTTGAGTGGTTTTAACCTTATTGAGGGCCTACTTATCAGTTTGTGTTTGCCGGGTGTTCACAAAATTTTTGCTGACAGGCGCACACGATGAGGTCAATTTTGGCACCGTAACTGATCGAATGTGGTCTAAAATCTCCAATGGAATCTTCAAGAGTTATAAAAACACTGACAAGGAGAAATATATTACAAAGGTTTTGGATGGGAGCCCAGATATGAATTATTCTAAAAAAGAACAGGGTCGAGAACTGAGCCCGTGGCATTCTGCATCATATGCTTTGGCAATATGTCTACTATTCAGGCCGCCCTTTAAGCTCTAGTCTGATGCTGTAGCCTCCTAATGCCATCCAGGAAGCAACTAGTGTTGCTTCTAACAGGAGTGGACATTGAAATCGCACAGCCATCCACTTGAAATTATCTTAAATTATCGGAGCATGGGTAGCCTTTTTTCTATCTTAAATGGCTACTAAATTATGCAAAAATAGTATTCCGCCCCATCAAAAACGCCAAGCACAATGTGCTACTGAATTCTGCGGACGCTTCTCACAAAAATACGGTTGATAGATGGGTATTTCCTTCACAAACCAGTAAAAAGGTATACTGCCAAGCCCCGGTTTGCCCAGAGATACTGTATAACATCACGTAGTTTCAGATTAATCACAGACTGCTGAGGTGGGAGCAACAGATGCTTGTCAAAACGCAGGATATATTTGGCAACATTGATGTCGACGTTGACTAGGCTTTAATTGACATACTTCATTTGTAGAATTCCAAACAAAACTTCGTGAATACTCAAGTAGTGGTTAAGTTAGTGCTTGATCTATCATTCAGAATCATTGTTTAAACACAAGACCTTCTTTTGACACGTCTCCAATATTCCCGCTTTGTTTTACGTGTAATGTCGTTGTTCCGCGTCCATTGTGATGAACTAACAGGCGAGTGCCATACACTGAGTTTCAGAGATGCAGCGGATCTGTTGAAGGTTGGACGTTAATTATCTCGACATACTTTTCCACATCTGTGTGTTTGAAGAGAGCCAATCACCGATCGCTTACTCTATGCATAAAGATGGTAGGTGTCCTAATGCCTTTTACAGTTGACCAGGTTGAACCCCATGGGATGAGACAGAATTGCTTTCGCCAAATTTATGAGTCAAAAAAGATACACATATCAGTGTTAGGTAGACTAATTGTAATTAACCACTTGACAAACGAACTGAAGCAAATAGTGGTTTACAAGAAGAATGCTTGAAGTTATTGGGAACCAATCTAAGTGCTGAGTTGCTTTCACACCCACCCAGTTGAATGCAGGCAATTTAGTAGTGGATCTTATTGGAAAACCATAATATTATTCTGGATAATCCCAACTCTGCCAACAGCCTTATACCTGAGGTGTATTAACACGCACTGTAGGTTAAAACGCAAACCCAATATTCCCATGTTGCAAGGCACATGGTAGAACGAGTTCTTCTTTATTTACCACACGAAAGACGTTTTTTTGGATCCAAATCCAGTGGTAGCAAGTGTCACTGGTTCGGACTGTTCTCAGTTTTTTAGCATGGCCTTGTCCAAACCTTCTAACATCATATTTACAGAACGAGCAATGGTCATGTCTTTTTAAAAACATATATTTTCCATCTGTTCCAGGAACTACACTCAAGCACGGAATAAAGACTAAAGACAAACGACGCCATAAGAACTCCACAGCCGATAGTTAATTGTTGTAAATTACCCGTAATCTAACTGTCCTGCTATAGTTTGCTTCTTTTATCAGTAGCCACTTTTCCCACGAATATCTTTTTTGCATCATTTTTGCCGGTTTTCAAAGGAGGTTTATGTCAGCTGTTCCCAAATCTTGTTCTGTATTAGTGGATTTCGGCGGACTCATTGTCATGGTCAGCGAGACGAAGTATGTGGGTTGCTTTATCGATCAGCGGATAATCTTACCACACAGCATGTATCCGTCTAGAGCCAGGCAGTGGAGTATGCCTGAAGGACTTCCACACACCTCCCGCTGAGATTGCCTGGACGAACAAACGTCGCCCCCGTTCGATCACAACCGGTTCGCTGCACACCAAGATTTGGATTAACTCACAGGTAATTTGTCCATTGTCCATGTTGAGTGCGGTGTATTCAAGTGCCACTCAGGGTGTTCACGCTGCGCAACGACCATGAATGCAACCGAAGATGAACTGGAACCTTTCATCCAAGTTCTTTTCAAATCAAACTTTCTGTATAAATCGTTTTTTAATTTTTTCCCCATTTGCTGGACAACACTGGGAAGGACGGTACAATACCCAGACTACTCATTTAAGTAGTTGAGGTGAGAAGCGCATGATGTCATGGCTTCGCCTCCATTGCTCTCTCAGGAAACCACAGAGAAACCAAATGGATCTTGATCTTCAGGCCATTAATGACCATCCGAATCAACCTGCCGTTAATGCAAACTATATTTCATCCGTAGTTGGTATCCTAAAAATTCGTTGGTAAAAATTCCCCCAAGGTTTGAATTCAAGTGTTTGATGATCCAGCGTGAGTTATCACCCTTGATGTTTCACATGTAATCTTCACGATGATGCAAAGCCAAGTAACATGAGCGTTTGCAGACAGCATAATCGCGAAATAATTTCTACTAGCCTGTTAATGTCCACTTAACGAGAGCAGAAACAGGGCATGTGTGTGAAAGAAAATTGCTCTTGCTTCTAGGAGAGATTTGCGTAGAAAGGCATTTACTTTATGTGGGCTACCACAAGTCATGGTCAAAGCCAAAACTTGCACTAATATTACAGACCAGCAAGCTGTCAGAAAGAAGTGATGTGCGTAGCATTTACTAGACAGGGCTGGACAACTGAGAAGGAAACTGAGTGCAGGAAATGTTACATAGTCAAAACTTTCCATCATTCTTCTGTAAATCATGTGATGGAGATGTGGAACACTGGCACGATTTCAATCCAAACAGAATTACACATGACTTTATGGTAGTGAAATGGTATTCCATCTGCATCCACTACAATGATGGAAGGTGGGATCACCCGTCCTCCTCTTTAATGTGCTTTTGACCAGAAGCATACGCATACGACTATCGTTCAACTTTGAATTCGATTTAGGCGCTGTTGGGTAATAAGCGCATGTTTGTTTTTCAGTGACGGCAATATCCACAACCCTACCGTGGAATTGGGATCCGTCAAGCGAGTATTCATAACTATTCACCTATGCGGATTCGCCCGGCTAGATTATGCACCATATCGTTAATCATAATCCTTTGTGATTTGCAGCTGCTGGGACCAGCCATAGCAGCGAAAATTCCCAAGTTATACTTGGTTAACCGTTTCTGAATAAGTATACAATAACAAAACAAAGAAAGACATGCCCTGAGCAAACAGCAGCACAACCAACCAAAGATTTCAAGGTATAAAAAAGCATATGCTCTGGATAAATTCCTAACTACGAAATATAACCGAGTGCCCTATGGTATTACTCTGACATGTATATACAAGCGGAATTGCAAATACTTATGAATTACAACCACCGACCAATTATTGGTCAAACAACTTGTCCTTTTTCCACGAACACAGGTGGATAATCAACTCAGATTTCCATGATTATCACGTTTAGGTAAATCCAAAAAATAAGTCAACGTGTTCCGTTTCTACTGTGGATAGTGCAGTTTGTTTATTTGGACCGAACCCAGTGCGCCCAAGCTGCTGACGTGGTCAGGCACCACTAATGTCACTTGAGAGGATGTCTTGAATTTTTGATGATTGGGCTGCCCAACTCCTTTCGTGAGCCATGCCGAATTGCCAGTGCCGATGAATTAGTCAATCCTTATTCATTTGCGCAAATATCATCAACCGTACATGAGGTCATAATTATACCACAATCCTGATTGTGGTTGAAACCACGATCCGTTTCTCCAAAATCGACAAGTTCAATCAGGCGAACAGCACCTGCCTATATATATATATATATATATATATATGCTATATGGTCAAGCAGACATCAGTAAACACGTAAATGGGGACATCAATAGTTACCAGGAAATAATCAGAATACAAAAACTGTTCTCTGTGTGTGATCCTCAGGCATAAACTAAAACACAAGTTTGCCTAATCCGCACATCTGCATACCAATTTGATTTTCATAGGACACTCATCTGGAACTCAGCTGAATCTCCCATTCGTGATGTTTCTCTTCAGATGAATATGGTGCACCAGGTTGCCTTATATATCAGTTGGTGCGATGAATAGCACATTACGTCAAAGACAGAAGGGTAGCTCAAAGTGGGGGCATAAAGCCTAGCAGGCTGACAGAGTCACATAAAAGTCACCGACAAAGTTTGAAGGGCAAGGGTCAGTCAACAATTATATTATCAGGAATCCGACGTGTTTTACTACTGTTGCCGGTCCGTTATGTTGGGCTGGTCTACCAAGACATTTCCAGGCATTGTACCGGGTCTTGGAAAATTACTAGTGTTTTTGCGAGCATCATCGCTCGCTGTTGCTGACGGGATATCCATTTGACTGTGCAAAGCTGGTCTCTGCGTACAAAATCAAATAGCGCAGACACCCAAGGCCAGCTGGATCGCGATAACTGGAAACCAGAACTGATCGATTGTATGGTGACTGATAGTGACTCTTGTTCTTTAACATTTGCCTAGTGATTCCTCCATACTTCACTGCCGAACATGGAATTTTTATTTCTCATCACTTTGATTGTTTGCTGCGTTGAAATATAGTTTGTTGTAAGGTGCCTGAGGACCACACACAGAAAACAACATCTGATGACGTCTGCAAATAGATATGATAGTTCTGAATAAATAGTCGACTGATTTTACCATTCATTCAGAAGAGAGGGTCTATTTCTCACTTAGACCAATGTGACAATGGTTATAGTCTACATTTTTCAACATCGTCGCTGCAATCTTGTCTCGCCTCTTTACGTTATCTGATAGGTCGAAAAGATCAAACTTCTAACTGTGAATCGACCAATCTAAGTGTAAAAGTTGGCTGACAAAATCGGTAGCAAACACTCTCACATACGGTTGTCTTGTCAATCAGCCCAACTTTCACGGTGGCTGTTGCTCAGTCCGCCGAACTTGACAGCGGGCGGTTCATGGCTACGCAAGGAGAAAACATTAGTGTGTGGTACGAATAGCTGCACACATCTCACACTTTCAACCCTTTATTTAACGAAAATCATCATGAGAACTCAAAACATGCCTTAGTTGCACACACAAGTGCATGATAATATATACCGGATGGAGCTGTCTCTCACAGCCACCTGTGTGCCTGAAACGGTTATCCAGTTACTGTTTCTTGGTTAACGCTGTACACTCCACCATACAAATACAAAAAATACAAATACCCATATTAATGAGAGCTTGTTTCCAAACACTCCATGATGAGCACCATACAAACGGCGTGCGGGCTTTCGAAGGCAACCGAAACTTTTGTGGCATGGTAATTGTTCTGAATACAAAATGTTTGGAGATACAGCAAGACACCTGTCTTGTTTCCCTGGTCATCAATCATCCTCAGAATCTATAACAAAAACGTTGTTATCATCACCATTGTCATCGAAGCACTATCGGGGCTCCTTCAAGATGGAATGCCATCAGCTCAAAATATGAAACAAAGTTGGTCGTGTTTTTTTCGGATGTTAGGCCATTTTGGGCTTGCCAGTTCCAGTGTGCTCCCTACGTAAAACATCAATTTATTATTCGTAATTCAGTGAGCAAACTGTTTAGCATGAAGTATTGAGTGGAAGTTCAACTAACATTTAAGGAGGTATTCCAGGGAGAACGACAAATCCATGTTGTTCTCCAGTATAGTGATTTACGGAATAAAATTTAACTCACCAATCTGCAAAACTTACTCAGCACCTATATGTTGCAGACGCTTGATCCCTGGTGTGCGGGTCACGACCGACCGTGGAATCAGCGGGAGTTGCCACATTAGTCATTTGCCTGGTCATTTACCGACAACTCTAAGTTGACGTGCACATGTTAGATGAGAAGCTGCATTGAAAACATCTCAATCCATCTCCAAACTCCTGAAGTAGCGTGTAATTCGAAACAGTGGTGATGCCTCAGGACATTGGAGGTGAAGAAACCAACGAGGCAAATCTGTTTACACATGTCTAACCCGTAAGCCTGAGGTGATCTACTAAACGTTCCAAAATCCTCGAGTGAATAGTAATTTCGTTTTGGTTTTGGACAAAAAAATTTTTCAGGGATGAACTTATCTCCTAAAACCTCAACTCCAGTCAGTTTTCATTAGTCTGGTGACATTCTACTCTTTCGTAGTAAAGGTGAACCTGATTATATTAGTCCGTTATGATGGTATATGTTATAATGTCTCACTGAAACTTGCTATCACTGTCTGAAAGTGATGTAAGCAACAGTGAAACCATGAAAGGTATGAATTGTTTGTCGAAAGAGAAAAAGTTACTCGATCAGAAAAGCATACATGACTGAAAGCCTCGTAGTTCGTTTGATCCCTTGAGCTTTCAGTTAAGGTGACGACACTGTATCATCCTGTGCTTGCGAAAAAGTTCTAAAAGGATTATAGAATTCCTTCTGGTAATAATTTTTACCATCTGGTATTGCTGCCCCCAAGATTTTAAAAGTTGAGCTGAAAGCTTCTGCCCCAACTAAAAAGCGTTGCCAAAAAGACTATC
>SJOL01009447.1:227550-252097 GCA_004794785.1 Opisthorchis felineus | reverse complement strand
GTGGCAGCAGGTCTTAGCATGGAAATATATCGTTATGGAAAGTCATATGATAATAAAACCTGCATTCTCAGTGCTCTAAATACTACCCATTCTATTCAAGAGAATGTCCGAAGGCAATGAGGGTCATTGCATGCCATCCGTATAACCTAACTTTTTCAGGATTTTATCTTTGTGGTGGCACATTGGATCATCTTTTGAATTTCAGCTGTATCAAGAAAGCGATCACGAGCGATAATGTGAGGATTCCCTGCATCCTCATCAGCATACACCCACTGGGTGACCGGCTAGCTTAATCAGCGTGGAAAGAATAGACCCACACACGGACAAGCACCAGCTGGATCACCTGTTGTCAGCCTAGACAAAGGAACTCTCTTCCCCTGAAACGATTTGCATAGACATCGAAAGAGACCATACCGGCACGACTGATCTCCAAAAACGGTCTGTTGTCTGAATGGAACAATGCTAGTACAACGTTTGTGAGGACGGATTAATTAGCACACTTTGTTTGATCTACATACAACGCCGTGGCAGAACCAGCACCAATATATCAGAAAGAATACACAAAGCGGCAAGTGCTGCAGACTGTACACCCAGAAAAAATGAATTGAAGGCAGGTCTGAATAGTCGATAGTAAATCACCAACAATGGTACCACCAACTCAGACCGCGCAAAAGAAATTGTCAACTGAACTTCGTCTGGACAAAAGAGTTTTCCACCTGAGAGGGTTGTGTAAATCTATGAGAATCTATGTGACAGCCAAATGACTGACCAGATAATTTTAACGGAAATCATTGATGTTTGTTTTAATTTCGTATTATTGCCCAATAACTGTGTCCACCCGCAGTAGCCAGTAAAGACGGAATGCTTCCATGGACTTCAGTGATAAAATGCTTCGCGGAACCTCATTATTCGAATAAGATACTTTTTTACCTTGGTTGTTGATCTGTTCGCCACACTGGGCATTTGGATCGCAAACTCTTCGAAATTTCCAAAATCGGTCCGTTATTGTCCGTGCTTTAGCAGTTTACCTTCCTATGAACTGTGCAATACGTAGTCTTTGGATTAGGCCTTAAGTGAAAGCCAGTGTCTATCGCGATTCCCTCATAAGACAACGTTGGCAAACCTGTCAACTACTACAACTCCTTTAATCAAACATGACGCAACGTTTGGAGGATTAGCTCTCATATCGTAGTGACATATCTAAATAAACTCACATTCCGGGTTCCAGATGGAATGGAAAGCGTGAAATGTCAATATTCACATTTTGACTATCAGAGCGATCGATCTGTATTTGTCTGAAAGATAGAGCCCCTCTGATAACCGGTCAGATAAAGGAATGGTATTTTAACAGAAAGCGTGAAAAAGTATGACTTTTTAGTAACGGTCCTTTATATCGCACGTTAAACTGTGATGATTTTATTAGAAGCGATGAAAAGACCTGAGTTACTGAGCGCGTAATGCGCTGCGGTAGAGACTCACTATATGGGAAGCCAGTTTTGAAGCAGTAACAGGAATATACGCCAGAAATCAGCACTCGATAGGTAGGCAAAAAATCATGGACTGAATATCCACTCAGGGAATCTGAATTCGTCGCACAGAATATTAACAGAAACGGCGGTCGTCAAGTCAAGTTTCTCCTGTGCTGTCGCATTAGTTAGTGCTCGGAACACCGAAGAGAATACCTTGTTCAACGTAAAACTGAATCCCAATGGCGTTTCTGGGCTGGAGGTGCCGCAAATCAATGAAGGTCAACTTACCGGCTTAAAGTTTTACTGCGTATGCAAACAATTTGAATGCAACTTCCAATCATTCGGGTACTCACTTCCAGAAGGGGATGATGTTTCTCCTCAGAGTCGAGATCATCCGTCTCAAAGCAAGAGGGCGATTTGCAGAAGAATTCATATTCATCCATGATCAGATATTTTATGACGGTTCGTTAGGCTTATTTCATCGAAGGCCGGTATGCTACCTGATCCATTGAGAAAACTCGCATATCTGAGTACATTTTGAGGCCAACGAAATTCCATAAAATGTGCTGGAAAGTAGCTTGACGTAACATAACGTATTTTTTTAACCGACTAAGTGGCCTGTCTGTTTTTAAGCATACATCATAATCCGCAAGTGATACTGACGGCCTGAAGGTAGCATTTGGAAAGGTTGGCCATACAATCATTTGTTTTCTTGTCAAAAACCGCTATTGCCCGCCTACTAATGTTATTACCCTAATTCCTCGGAAAGCTATCTTATGTTTATTCATAGTATGCGGCCCGGAAAGCCAAAGTTATCCAATTCCCTTTAGCCGTTTCACTAAATAAATTTAGGACAAACAGATATTATTGAATCAAGATTTAGGTTCAACCCATTGTCTTTCCACGAGATAGTTTCCTTGGGAAGCGCTGAAAACTCCTATAGAAAAGTTCAACTCTCCTCAGAAAAATGCTAAAATCTACCACCCCTTACAGTACAGTGAACATGTTCCCTTCAACTCCCGTTGTGGGAAAACTATGCGACTGTCAGACAGTGGTGTTTACCACGCAAACCTTTGATATGTATTTTTCATCCCTCCTGACCGAAGCTGTCAAAAAACGGAAAAATCAGTTTCTCTACTACAACGGCAAAGAGGGTTCATTGATGTTGTACTGTGCAGTCCCCTACTTCTCCTACCACCCGTCTAGCGCAAACCCACGGTAGTTGATAGAAATACTCAACATTTTTGGAAAGTTTACTAATTCGAAAGTCTAGTTATATAGACAGACCATGGTGGAGCTAGTCGTACCCGTCATCAAGTTGTCAGCAAGTACCCCATCATTATGAACAAAGAGAAACATTCGTGGAACTGACAGTGTGTTTATGAAGGCTTTACAAATTTGTGGCGCCAGATAGCTCGAACGTAGAAGAAAATATGCGAGAAAGACGACAGAAGTCCCATCCAAACTGACAAGCTGGCTTTCGGTGGAGTTTTTTGGGCGTTTATTACAGACGCAAGGGCATAAATTTATGCGTTCAGTCTAGACATGAGCGTTTTGAAAAGCGCAATCGCATACTATTCTCATATCTGATTCTGTAGTCCATTTTTACAAGAAAAATTCTTAGGAGATCGAAACGCCTCAATACCCTTGAAATCGAAAGGTCAATTTCTGAAAAGAAATCAGATCATATTTTGTAGACCGGTGTGCATCATGGTCTTTGATTTCCCTGAGCTGGACAAGCGTTTCACCATATGAGGTGATACCATCCACGTGTCCCTGTTTATTGGTGCGGCCAACTGAACAAGAAAGCGATGGTGATGTCATATCGACGGAACATGAAGCGTTCATAATAAAAACTGCCATGATCGGTGATCAGTATAATCTTCATCGGATGGCTACTAATCAGCGTTTCACTAAGAACTATTTCGCGGTTGCAGTTTGGCTACCTCTGATTGTTTTCACTGTCCAAGCTGGTTACCTGTTTATTGGGACAAAATGTGTCTCGGAGAACGCGAACTTTCACATACTGGTTACACCAGTTTACACTGTTTGCCGGGCTAATTTTGAAGACTTAAGATTAAATATTCAGACGTGACACATATCAACAACAGTCATGTGATTTATGGACATCTCGATAAATCTGGCTGTCCCAAGTCATACGTACTTTTATACGTACCTTCGTTCATTGGATGGTTCTATAGTTATATGTCACTCAGTTTTCACGTTTATGCAGTCTCTATAATGAACGGAGCAATGCTGTATAGGCCTTCCACCTATGCATGGACAGGATGTTTGAGAACCTTCTAGAGACGCACATTACGCGTCAGTTTTCAAGCCATCTGTTCGTGTTTGCCAATCCAGTGAAATTGATAATGTATTTTTATGCGGCAGATATTTTACTGACTGTGAAATCTTTGTATACACAAACAAAACAACTTAGCCTATCTAGTGAATATTTTAAACCTAAACAAATTGCAGGTTCAGAAATACAATTTTTGGTGTGTGAAAGCAGCTTCTGTCTGAGCAGAGTCCAGACAGAGAGAATAGTATAAAACAAAGGGTGAATGAAAACCGTCATTTTATCACACAATGCTTGCGTTGCCGTTAAAATAAAACAAAATTTCCTGACACGCTAGTGTCATTATACTGCTGGCCGGGCGGAACGGAACCACAAGCTGGAACGATGAAACCTCAAAGCTTTCTATGGATTCGAAAGTTTCACACTGCCGATGCGACACCTCTACAATACTTTTAGCCTTTCAGGCACTAGTTGAATGTAATCACGTGGGAAAATCTCCAGAGGAAACTGTAGCTGACCACACAAACTTCATACATCGTGTGCATAGTCCGTGTTAGGTCCCGTTCGAGTAGCATGCTAACCTTTCAACCAGCACCAAGTTTCTGACAGGCCAAGCAAAAATCTTGTTGTTTCTTCTGTCTAAAGATATCATCGCTCAATGTTCTGGCATGACGTTTCCATTCTGTTTGCGGCTTCCGCATACGTGCCAACTTATTCACCAAAAATTAACCCAGGGAAATTAGTGTTTCTTATTGAAGGGAGACGGTGGTGACGGAACAGGCCATCTGTATGACTGTCCTGTGAGATGCACAAGTTGGTTACAGCTTGGTCAAAAACGTAACGCATTTGGTTCCCTTATTGCACGCTAGCAGAGTCGAAACAGGTCAGATATCTGAGATGTGAACCGTAACATAGAACAAGTTTTCTTTGTGTGCCACTTCTTAGAGCATCCCTCTGGTCAGCGGCAGTCCAGTGACCTGTGTTTACTTCTGGGTTGTTCCCTCATTTACGTCACGCGTATACAGATTCCCTATTTTCAAGATTTACCTATTTTCCTTTTTATTCAGTACTAGTTTACGCCAAGCTTATGCGGATACTTGAATGATATACTTATGTGTATTATAGTACGTCGCATGTGAGGCCTATTTATGGTGCTGACGGACACCTACAGTAAACGCACTATTCCGAGAGGTGGCAAATCACGGGTGAATTTCATCTGCGTACTTGAGAAGAACGGGTGAGCATTTGTGATAACTCACTTGGTAGGGAACCAGTCAGGTAAGTGTAATGACAGTGGCTGAGTTCAGGAATTCAAGGGATGCAAGAAAACTCAAATGTGACTCCTCCAATTTTTAACTGCAGAAGTAAATTGAAAAATTCAACATCAGTTGTCTTTAGTTGGTGTTTACTCGGCAACATGGGTAATAATTTACATTAAATCCTACTGGAACACGAATTACAAGTTCACCCGAAAAACAGATTGAAGGAGGGAATGACTTGAGTGACATTTCCTGTTGCATCATATTTAAATGAGCGCTTTATATTCAAACGCGTAAATTTTTTGCCTGATTAGCCTACCACCGGAGTAAAACTGCTGACGCGGTTTTGTGAAGCCTCACATATTTGACGGACCACAAATGATTCAATGAACTAACATTTTTTCATCAACTTTCGTAAATGTCATCATGACTTTAAAACAAATTCAAGGATTAACTTCAGTTACTTTGCAGTGATTTTTACCAGCTGTTATTTTTTTACACCAGTGCTATGCGAACAACAGGATGAACAGGTATGCACCAGATTTCCTAATGACCTTTTGTTTCATTCAGCAATAGAACACTTCGTGTATTGTATTACATCCCATGACAGCTCACATTTAAGTTGCCCTTTTGGCGCTGATAAGCTAAACTATGATCAGTCAGATCACGAGACCCATATGCAGGCTACAATGAAGGATGTTGCGCTGGTTTATTCAGGTTCCAAAACAAGGACGACATTCAGTATTTTTTATCAGAAATGCTACAAAGCCTTGACGTTGACCAGACAGGAAGGCATGTTTTACCCAATGGAATATACGGACAGTCACAAGCTATTCCTAACTTTCTGAACAAAGGCCACAAAATAGTATCCGCTAGACTGAATTTGGAAATAGACACGGTAATCACAAACTGAAGGGATGGAACACTTGGCAAAGTCTGTAAAGTTTAGAGCGTTGAAATCAACCACCTTCGGAAAGAAGACTATCTATACTTTAAATGAGAATTTTAAAAAATGCTTCGTTCCTTCCTAGGTTGGTTTTAATTCTTTAAATCATGTGAATTAATAGTTTAGCCATGATTCCATATGTATCTGATTTAATTATAGGCGATAAAATGGTTTTCTTATCTGTATCGGGAGGACAGAGGTAAGCAGACTCATGTACCTGGGTACATTTCAGTGCACCTTCAGAGATAAAAACTGAAGAATAAAACAGTACACGAAGTTGTACATTCGAATTTTTTTAAACGGATGAAAGGATGAACCATACCGGTACTGCAGATGGTCGACAAAAAAAAGTATTATTTTGATTTCCTTGGATTAATCTTCCTCTCAGATCAGAAGCCTAGAGGTCCTTGACGGTGTATTTCGTCAAACTGTAAACCGGATTGTCAAGTGATGCTACACTGTACATGTAGCCAGACTTGGTGCAATTTATATATTGACTTTTTAAGGATTATCCTATCACCTGACCACCAATTTCTATTCGGAGAAATTACGTTTCACCGCGATAAGTACCGAGCCATGTGATTATTACAATTTACAAAACACGCGGACACAAATAAGTGGACCAAATAAGATGATGATGGAAAATTTGTCCTTGGAATTCACTATGGGAATTGGAGGGGTGTAAAAGGAAGGGGTCAGTTGAGTCGTACTTCCTGGGTAACTTTTAATTAGTGTGACCGATGCCAGAATATTGACCCCCTTGGTTCATTTCGACGGCTGGTTTTTTCTGTATCACCATGCGTGCTCTTCGATACAGTTATTTAGCTACCTGTTCTTTCCAATTCTTTCCGTTTTATTCTGAGATCCTGGTACAAAACGTCAGGTAAACAAATCATTTCATCCATACTGGAAGAAGGCAAAAGAATTTTGATTGCTAGTTAATATCGATAAACCGGTTATTTATTCGTCTATCCCTATGCACCATCGCCTTCGGAATGCGATAAACAAAAAATGCTTTTTTCAATGTCTCTATTTTTTAAAGCGGCAGATATACAAACTGAAAGAAAGTTTAGAGGTGCCAGTACCGGGTTTGAAACCGGACCGCCAAAACGACTAACCAGAATCTTAGCCAATCACCGCGGGTTAGTAATTATGATGGAAACGTAGGGTAATCGCTGATGACTATTTGAGAGTTGACAACTGAAAATATTACGTATGAATGGCTAGAATCTGAATCGGGTTTGCTGGTCAAAAGCAGTCAAACCAATGGACACCTGTGCGCACTAGGTAGCCACCGAAGATTCGAGTGGAGCCGAATGTGGTATGGTGGGCAGCTCTTGGTGCCGATGTCAGCCAGATAGAATAAAATCTGCAGGGGTACGTGTAGAGACCTCCTACATGCCATCAGCTGGCTCAAACATGGTGCCATATAAGTGTCATATATTGAACGCCAATAAATATGGAATACAACTGGAATCAGTGTGAAGAAAGTACGTTCCACTTTACGCAAAAAATTGTTGGCCAAAACTGTTGTCTATAAATAAGGCCAGTGGACCTGGACCGTTGTATGTGCAAGGAAGTCGTCTTCTCCGAAGAAGTTGACAATCTTAAGGAGATTACTAGCTATGTCACGTGAGTAATTTATAGTTCCCATTAATCACGCGTTTGTGAACAAGAACTACGCTGGAAAGCAGGGTTTTCCCACACTTCTGCAGATCTTGCATACAAGTCCCAAAATCGAACTGGATGTGTGTAATAAATTGCTTGTTCAAATCGGGCAACCAGAATGCGGGCTGCTGCAAGATACGGTAAACCCGTCATTTACAGGCCAGGTCGCCAAGTTTGATCCCGCCTGTGTACTTCTGGAGGTCCCTGTACGAGCACGTGCAGAGGAGGAAAACATCCAACGAAGAGGAGGTGGGCGTCCTAAATCGATATATTGACTCTTGTGCAACAAGCTGATTTGAATTCATGTACGCAAGGCTTATACTTAAGAAACAAAGTAAGGGTAAGTTTACTTCCTTTCATCTCCCTCCCAGTGTTGTGTAAAGCATACGGATCACAGATGCCACCAGCATAATATTCGGACACCATTATTAATGAGGTTGAGCTGTACACACCTTGCTCATAGATGACAGAAGTTTGTTCGGTTTCTCTTCAGTCTAATCACAACATTAAATTAATCGTACCGTAGCTTCAAGGCGTATTTTTAAGCCACGCTTTCCGTATTCAAAAGTTTTCCACTGTTTTCATAGGTGCTGAAATTCATTAAAGTTCACACAAGCTTAACTGCATTGGTGTAATTATTTCACAAACATGCGATGAGAGATGAGCATGCATAATGTGTAAATCTCTGCAGACCTGAAAACTGCCTGGAGTGTCACGTGGATATCAAAGCTGACTGCCAAAATAATTCCAATTCCGGGATTCACAAAATATTGCACCTAGTCGATCACGAAATGGACCGCATGACTCTTTTGACCAGGAAAATTCTGTAGGATGAACAAATCGCCTTCACCTGGAAGTCAGATTTTAACATGGTTTTCTCTCTGTTGGGCATTAATCTTATAAGCTTTTCTACAGGCAGAGATTATCATGATAGCCAAGGAAATTTACTTGTCTGCAAGGTAACCAGAAATCGCATAAATCTCAGCAGAAATACCGATGCGAGATTCTCCTGCTTAGAAACCATCCTCTGATTGAAAACATACGGCTACAACACAGTTTCCAGGTGCATAGTACGATAGAAAACAGGTGCTAACCCACGTTAACATGTCCCGCTTGTCAGCACTGGTTTTCCAGATAAATAGTGCGCTGGACGTAGACAGCATCCCGATTTGTCCGCATCACACGTCTGATAGTGCAAACAATGCAGACTTCTTGTTGATAATCGTCTTTATCCTAAAATATATGCTCAATTACAACTGATTTGCGATGTCTCACAAACTTTCACTTCTGCAGTGGAAGTCACTTCAGAGGTAATAATGACACGCTTGACACCATTCATGCACTGTGAACTATCATGTGGTTGGCCTATTGATATAACTGCACGGATTTTGCTTCTTCGGTATTCTCACCAGAAAAACAGCATATATGACACGCTTCGTGGAAGGCCACGTAAAACGATTCAGCCTCCTGCCGGTACCTCTGAAATGTTGTATTATTGATAACCAGATATACTAGTTAAATTTACGAAGCCAGATAGCCGTCTTTAGAAAAACGTTGGCTGTTTGGAGCAGGCTTTGTTTAACGGAAGTCAGCTAAAAGCGTGCAGTTGTCTCTTCTGATTATCGGCAAGAATCGTATGAGTGACGGAAGTGCCAAAACGGCAAATAAGCCCCTTGTGCTCCAGTAGAATTGAATTTAACCCCAAACAGGAAATTTGTGGGCTTGATTCGCCACAGCGACTTGTCGAGCACGGCCTGCTGGTGTGCCCAAACAACGGGAGAACCGTTGCATAGTGACTATTTAAGTTTCATCACAGAAGGACTCCGTCTGAATTAAAAAAGATGTTACGAAGATGCAAGACAGCACCTTATAGGTTGGCCAGATAGACCGCGCGCCGTTTTGGCTACATCCGCCCGAAAACTAGCGAGTGTGAAAGTTGAGATTATGCCGATTTGAGATATTTGTTGCACAAGTATGCCAAACTTGTCACATCCAGAACATCCAATATATATACAGTCATATGTCTGGTTGTTGGATGGAAAGGAATCTTCTTTGCAAATCAGTCGTGACAAACTGATCAAATTTAAAGGTAGGGACATCTGCAATCCTTCCAAGGTTTTGATTGCGCTAGCAACAAACCGGACGGTAACTGCGTATAACAAGTTTGAGAAGGCTGCCTGAGCCATGGTGTATATCGTTCAATATTTAACCAACTTATTTGAGATGCAGTGATGATACCCTCAGCATAAACACAAACATTTGTCTTCTTTGATATATCAGGCTTGAACGCAGTCATTTTTGGTGACATCACTGTGTTGCGATCAGCAAACAGACAGACAAACCCAACATTCTGTACTAATAAAACATATCACAGTGAAAACGTCCGGCTTCTCTGAAAACTTCACGAAAGTAAGCATACCCAAATTTCAAAAAACCACATACGAAAGATGAAAAGGGAAAAGTTACGAAAGAGGACCACAGAAAATATCAGAGAAGACTATATAACGTGGTTTGATTTGTTCGATATAATGAGCCCATGAAACTACAGTGCTTTCGTCAATATCTCTTCATCCCCTGTCATAAAGGATTATTAAAATCGCTTGTCAGAGGATAACCTTATCTTGACGAAGCACTCACACAAGTTTACTTTTCTGGAGGCAAAATAACTGTATTCTTCCGAGAGATTATTGCCAGTGACAATCACAGAACCAGGAATTATGAGTGAAAGTTTTACTGGCGGTAGATCACTGATAACCTGGCGCGGAGGGTGTCTTTTTCCGAAAATAATCATAGCTAATAGTCTGACACACGTACGCCAGTACTTCCAGACAAAACTCTGTTACTTGTAGGCTGGCATTTTGCGCTGTATATTTACGTTTACAAAACGGTCAAGCTAACAAAATTAGATATGAGTATCCATAACAGTTTAACCCCACCTCCAGGGAGAGACGCCCGGTTTCGTTACATCTTTTGGGCGGTCCAATCAAATACCAGAGATAGGATTTTGATCGCAACGACGAAAAATTTTTTACAGTTACTCCAGTAACTTTATTGTTTCTTTTCTAAGCTAAATATCATATTTAAAAGTAGTCTGAAGCTATATTCCAAATAGCGGACGAAAATCAAATTACCTAACCATCCACAGCAACCATTCGTATTTCTACGGTTCTTGTAATCGTGCCATGTTATACAACAAAACGTCAGTGAGTGAAAATGTCAAAAACTCGGTGTTTTTCATCAAGCAGATACCGGACTTCATTAGAGGAATGGTAACAGCTTTAATTGATTCAGAACGTTTCAAGATTCTTTGTTCTTTGATAATAATAATAACTATTGAGCTGACCGTGCAGTGGGAGTTCTAGCAACAAATTGGTTGTATAGTTTCAAATTTTGTGAAAAACATAAAAGAACGCAACGTGTATAGTACCTGTGACCGTCTCATTTTAGTTCGTTTCGGGTTAGCCCGATATGTGGGTGACATATCTGACACAGAGCTTCTTTAAGTTGCTTGGGTGAAGTGACCAACAGCCAGGTCTTCAAATGGAGTATCGGAATTGAGCTGAATAAATAGGAAACATTCACAATGCTTTTCATACGATGCTTTTTATTGTCTTCTCAGGTGCTTGCGGTTTCTGATTTGAGCATTCCATTTGGTCACCATTGTGGGTTTGGATCAAAGTTACCAAAGATCCGGGTTCAGCGAAGGAATTCTCCCCCCCCCCCACGAAAGGCTACGTGGAAGACACTGCCCCAAAATCTGTCTTGGAATATTCATTTGGACTCCGCTACAAACTCCTCAACGCATGCCCACAATTTTATTATCCAATGAACTATTTCGCCCCCCAAAAACAGCCAATGAGCTAAGCTTTAAAAAATCTACATGTCACTGGTCACGTTTCAATTGTTAACGCCATCAGTCACTAAACGAGAGCCAAACCAATCAAAATAAACGCAATCTGTGTGACCTAACCGAACAGTGGTCTCATTTCCAAGTCCATACACCTAGTTGTACTACGCGATATGCAATGAGTTTTCGCTTACATTGCATGGTACACTATGAGGCTAGGATCCTCTCTTTTGGACATGAATTATTTGGGTCGTTGGGGCAATTATTTGGTGCTGGATGGTGGTAATTTATGGAAGAATATTTGTGTGAAACGTGTTTATTCAATTGCATAGCACGGTGAAGGCTCTGTAATTCCACTTTAGTTCCCATGATATGAGTACAGCACGTTAGTGAAATGACACCAAAATTTATATTCTAAAGAAAGTTTTGACCTCTGGAGTTTTGTCTTTCGCTAACGTTCACCTTAGGGTGCAGGAAAAGAAATTTCGGAGTAAACGAATCATCGGGATAGAGTCGATTACAGAGCGAGTGAAAACTAAATCCGAAGTTTCAAGTGTCGTTTACATAGGCTGCTCTTCATGAGGATCATTGGACTACTACGGAGAAACAATCCTAACTATCGGCAAAGACCGAGTTTAAACACAAATTTACGACGACGATTTCGCCCGAATATCCTCAACATGTTTGGTCTCAAGTCATGACTGTGGTATCCTACATTTCTGCGTTTCTAACTACACAGCGGTGCGCCACTGCTGGTTAATATTCGTTGTTCGCAACGAAAGGATCACTGCCCCCGACGGGTAGGTCGGATAGCATTCATCCCCGTGGCTCAGTCCAAGCCGAAGTTGTCTTTTTATGGCTGCTACACCGTAGAAGGTGACATGGTAAATCTACAGGTTATCCAAACTTATTTATGACAAGTTCGAACGGCTATATGGAGTCAAAAAAGCAACTTGATGTGGATTCCGCGCACAAAACGACCAGCTCGATGTACAAACAGAGGTGAAAAAGAAAGAACAGTTGGGCTGCGTAGATCCTGTCAAACTGAACCGCAGATGAAGAGGACTAAGCGGTTTTCGATCGAGAGCCCTGCGAAGTCTTTGAAATATAGTTCTGCAAACAGACCGATCTGGCTGGACAGTATAACAGGCCCATTGTACAGACCAATATAATACTAGCCGCTCATAAGTTTTGATGTACTTGCATATGCCTAGCTTCTAGTTGTGAAGAGAAATCCAATTAATTGAGAGGAGAAGCTGATCAAGCTGCGCAAATTCAAGCTTGCATTATTGAGCCCAGCTAAAGATGCATTCGATACGAATACTAAGCTGGCCCTATGTTGTTGGCACGGGAAATGGTTCTTTCTATGTGCTTCTCCTTGGGGAAAACTTCCTAAGAGATGGATTTCTGGGAATCCACAAGAGTACCTCCCAAAGTTATTCTCTATATTCATTGCACGGGTATTCGCCACATAAGTTTCTGGGACATAACACATGGGTGGGACAGCAGGCGAAATTTCTGAGAGTAACTAGCACTCAGTTTGACTCACTGAAATCTCACTGTGTGACGGGTAACATTTTGTAAATACGACGATGGGCAATCGGGATTTGCTTGTTGATGGGATTGGTGCTCTCTACCCAGCTAAGCCATTCGTGGGAATGCTTGCATAATTTATATCACCCTAGCAGAGTTGATCAAATCACTGTTCTGTTGGACGACAGAAATTTTCTTACCCCCGGTATATAATGTAAAACCCGTCAGCTATAGCCATCCCACGGGACTGAAGTTAGGAAATACAAGCCTGAGCAATGACTTGGACTTCCTGGATTGACAAGTGAAAGGTTTTGAGAGGAAAATATCTCTCAGTTTATTCTCTTAGGAGGGATCATTTGTTCTAACAGGGTTGCTTCAGTTATTCTCTTAAACCGCAATTCGGCAGCAAATTTGTTCCATGGTAAATCTCTATGGAAAAAGTACTCTTTATTGTGTGTTTTAAACTAGTTAGGTTCACTCCTATCAGCATAGCTGCCTTTTCAAACAAAAATCTTGCCCAGAATGGTAGACGTTTGGACAGTGCAACCGTGATTTGGTCTGTGCAATACGATAACCAGTGTTGGGATTAGCGAAAACATAACACTCAGAATGGCTCAGTAATACATGTTTGCCTCTCTGCCAAAGAAACTATCAAGATAAACAACTTCAAAGGAAGAACTCTTCAGTGTGTCTTTTGGAGCATACTTCGACGGCAGAAGTCTAACCCAGAACCGTTGGTTCGGTCAACATATTTGGAATGGAACACCCTCACGTCTTTTGCGCCTTTTGAGGTGGGTGCTTGTGTGATGGTTTTAGGCGGTCCATTCTTGCAATTCCAACTGATATATTTTTGCCTGCCACAATAAATCAAGACGCTATATTCACTAGGCATGTTTCGTGCAGAAGTAATTTTTTAAAAGGGTTGGAAGAAGCATTTTGCAGGCAAAATAGCTAATGCTAGTATCACATGAAGATGCCGGTTAAAATTATAAGCCTTTCGTTTGGGGGTATTTTATTTGGACTTAAGTCTTAGCGGTGCATCAAATTTCCTTCGATCTAACGAAGTCAATGGACTCAGTTTCTCAATGTCGTTGGTAAAATCAGTTACACAAAAAACACTGGAATGCGGAATAAATATCCCTTGAAGTTTTAGTTGATCACCTTCCACAATAAAACCACAGGAATCCAAACTGATTGTTTATTTGAATACCCGCTGTTGAAGGCTCTCTCCTCCCTAAAATCGGAGAATAAATACAATCTGAACTTTATTGTTTATCGCTCTTATGAGGATTGGGTGGTCTACTCTCAGGCTAAGCAACTACACAGCCGCACGCGTACCGCAGACATAATAATTTCACTGTAAGTTCATCGCACCATCAACAGAGGCTTAGTATGCATTTGAAGTATTATAATTTTAAGGGTTTCACTAAATTTGGCCCTCTAGATATTAAAGGTCTGCAGCATAATTGCGAATTTTTTCAGGAACAGTTGTTTGCCACTCTGCGATTGAGTCTAAGGCTGAAAAGCTTCCGCAAACGCGAACAAGCTTCTGAGAACATTGTAAAAAATCATGGCTTTGAAGTGCCTTAGCGGTTTTTTAATCTTTTTTGCAGTCAGAAATGTCACGCTTGGATGAGGACAGTCAATAAAAAAACAGTCAAAAATTTTTAAAAATACTAAAATAAATGTTGAATGTCACGGCATTCCGTCCTTTCTCAGTTTAAAGTGACTTTGTACTAGTCAGCGGGCTTCCTGCAAAATTCACGTTATAAAAATTCGGTAGGCCAAAAACTAACAGGTTCGTTAGTGTCCCCTATTTAATCTAGACCAAAAAACGTAACTAGTTTTCAGTGTTTTATTCGTCCCCAGGAATGGTTTTTTTTATTTAGACAAACGGCATTGGTCCCTTTGTTAGTTTTTGTCCAACTGTGTAGCTGCAGTCAAAGAACATTCTGACCCCATTCATCTACAAATCCCTCCAGTTAGGCTGGTTGCCTTGTCTGGTATTTTGGGGTAAAAAATTTGCGTCGGTTTCAAAGAATCACCACGTTCAAAGTTTTCATAAACTCTGAAACGCAAGCACGTGTTTTTGAATTAAAAGAAACATTTTGGGGTTATTCTACTGAATTCTACGCAAAAAATAATAACAGCTACCAATGAGGCCAACTAGTAGAATTCCCAATTTAAATTTTGTTCACCACATTCCTTGAAATGCCTATGTAGCTCCATGCTGAATCAGCCGAAATAGTTACTCAAGAATAGTGAAAGCTTTTGAAAAAATGTTCCAAAGATTAGTGTATATGGACTAAGAGTTAGTGTGAATTTTCTTTGACAAAATGTCGCTATAAACGTGTATCTTTACTGTGTATACCGTTCGCCTTTAACTGTTTGTAGTTTTTTCGTAGTATGGTCGTGTTTTGGAATTATCAACGTCCCTGGAGCTGTAGTTGGTACATTATTAAATATGATTTTCCAAAATTCAAATTTAGGTAATAATATTTTTATTTTAACCTGAGACTTAAAGTTCAACATGGCACTGTGCAGCAAGCTACTCATGCTGGCCTACTGATTGTTGCCACAGTAAGGAAACCAAGGTGTTACAGCATGCTTTTTTCAAGGTTTTGGATACGCCATCAAAACACTAGACTACTGAAAGACTTAGGTGACTTTCGAAAAACAGAAATTATGTACACCACAACAAATCACCCTTTTAAAGAGTTAAGCACAAAACATAATTAGGATGCGTTAAAATATCTGGTCTGGTGAAATATGTATTGTTTTGGAACTAAGTAATCAATGTACGGAGTGGCCAAACATTGCTGTGCATTTGGGCATCCAAAACCCAAATATTTCATAGGTTCGATGGGTTCCATGAATATACTCTTGGGATGATGACTATAAACGAGAATGAAATGAAATTTTGGCACACATAGAATTGACTAGCATGAGAAATGCACATTCTTTTTGTCAAACAGTGTGGTGAACTTTAGTTAGTCTCGATTTAAATAGGTGCAATCCTAAGCATACCCACTGTCATGAAATGCGGACTGCATTACATTTACATTTCCCGTTTGTAACACAAATGTTGTTGGTTTGACTTTCCGCCTACTTCATGGACAGTGATTTCCCGGTTTCACGGTCAATAATGTTGATTTCCAGCTAGAAGTAAGCCACCCACATTGGAAAGGTTGAATAAACTGCTCTAACCATTTTCGTTGCCTAAACAAAGCCCCTCTATTTATGTGCAAGTGGATAAGTAAGCAACGGATTCTGGGCTAAAACGTCGGAAAGAGTAAGCTTAAACAGGTGAGCCGATTTCATCCTAGCTTAGTAAAACTAGACCCCCGAAACGACGCACCCTATAAAACTTGCTCAGCGGTCTGATAATTCGCGGTATTTTCGCTAATACATGGGGACTGTTTCATCATGGATCTGCCACTTTGATAAACTGCTTGTCCAGTTACTGACTTATAAGCTAACTGATTATCTTTTAGAACGCACCAACTTTTACACATAGTTTTAGTTTAGGTAGACAAACAGTATCAAGGTATCCAAGCACCTTCTTTAGAAAAGTGGTAGTGAACCTAAACGTCCTGAAAGGTGCACCAGTGATTCTCACCTGTTTAAGTTGACCACTGAAAAGTAGTTTCTGTGCACATAAAATTGCGATTAAACCCTCAAACATTAGAGTGAGTGGTTATGTCCGACCGATCATCAGTGAAGACAAGACCTGTTCGGGTTTTGTACTTAAATTTAGTCATGAGCAGTCAGTCAACACGGGTACAGTCACAAGTATGCACGCTGATGATCTAAACAGGCGAAAATATAGAGTGCATTGTGCAAGTCTATACTGCCATAAAACAAGTAGTTCTTTAAAAATCGCACTATTGAACTTGAAATGAATGAGCAGATTCATTTAAGTGCGAAGTGAAGGTGATGTCCCTAGCTCATGCTACAATGACGTCCATCAGAGTGTGCTCACAATCTAAGCGAAATTTCGAGGTACTGAACGGCCGAATTGTCCATTTTACGTCTGTATGCATGATTCAACAGCCGTAAAATTGGTGGAAACTGTGGAAACCATTATGTTCTCTGGAGTCATACTTGTTTTGCCTGGCGAAAGGTCTTTGCGAGAAGCCCTTGAATCATTTACCTGTGTAATGTTGTAGTCCTAAAGACAGAAAGGAAATAATGCACTTAAATTGATTTTTATTTCACGCAGAACAATTTTGTGGAAGGTGCACATATGAGAATAGCTGAAACATGAATTTGGAAGGATCGCGAAATCTGTATATTAAAAAAGAATAAACAAACCTTTTAATTACCTTAAAAAATTACTTCTCAGTTCATACGGCTTCTCATAACTTAGCTTGACAAGGCGACAGGAAGAAGGTTTGGTGGCAATCACATGTTACCCTAAAATTTGTGAGTTGTTGATTATTCATAGTTGCCTTTGTGACGGTGAATCAGGCACGCCTCTTCCAACAGCGTGCACTCAAATCAAAAAATTATTTGGTAAATTGGTTTGCCCAAACTCCTGATGGAACGAGCAGCTGAAGCCGAGAACAACCTAAAACACGGCACAGTTACATATTCCGGAAATGCTTCATTGGGACCATATAGGAATATCTTCTGCGCATATGCATTCAAAAGAACTTTTTGAACTACGTCATAACGGTCTCATAATCCCCATCCGAAGGAGGAGTATTTCACGAACAAGGTTGAATCCAGTGAATAAGCGCTCGATTTGGTGACATGCTGGCAAGTGGCATAGAAAGATTTTGACGGGATACATCCGCATCATAGCTTGGAAACTTTAAACCAAATAGTACTGAAACAAAGCCGCTGAGTTTTGGACACAGATGCAGGGGCAATCGTTGGATTGCTCTATCTTAGGGCGCCGGAGACGGGCACACAATCGATTTCGTTAGACACCTGAATACACAGTTCTAAATGTTGTATTCATCTGAATATTCCACAGTCCTTGGGTATCATTTATATATTCAGGGGCTTTGCACACGTCAGCCTTTATATTCTACCTCTTTTAGTTTCTGTACTGTAAATACCAGAAGTGCTTTACACGATCCCAAGTATTACTGCAGGCAGGTTCCTCCATTTTCGGTTACCACGAATTTTTTGTGTGTAAAAGTGTTCTTCACATATTTATCTATTGTATATTTTTTCCTTTCAGAGTAGGCGTTAGTAGGTTGTCACTTCTTGTCTGTGGTCAGTGCATTTCTGCTAGTAAAATCTAGATCACTAGTATTGTCGACTGTATCAGTTGTTAGCGAGACATCCAGAAAGACATACGTGAACCACACTTTGATTAAATTGTCTTTTCATGTTCAGAACACAGCGGCCCAATCTGGCTTGGTCCGTTTCGTCCCTGCCACACGCCCGCTGCATTCTAAAACGATGGAAAACAGGCTGGCGTTCAACGACCTAACAGATCTCATACGTTATACTAGCTCAAGGGGTACTCCAGTAGTTTGGCGCCATTTTTTCCGGCTTCGAAAGGCATCCGCAGGATGATAAGTACTTATTTAGGGCTGGGATACATACCATCCGTGGCCTATGAAGATGTGAGGCATACGAAGCGATCTGAAAAAATGGGGTATCTTGCCGGGTGGCATTCACAAAGCACCTGCTACTACACTACACAGGACAAGTTATGGCCAGTCTGCCTGGCAGAGAAACAACACACATAACAGCGAATTGAAAAACTTGTCCTAGGCCTATTTTCCTAAAAACCTTTGTTTATGGAAATTTTTTATTTGAGTTAACTAGCACTGATGCTGGTTGATCATGTTTGATTTTACGTCGCTTAAGTACGTGCGGAGTACTGTATTCCCGAGATGTGCTGTGCAGTCAGCAAGCTTGTTTCCGCATGTCAGGTTGCAAAAGCATCTCCATGTCTATTTGTGCTAGTGTTCTTTGTCCGCATATAAAAATTAAACATTATTTCATTTCGATTACTTTGCTTTCTCACTCTGCAGAGTAGAATACTCAGATTTTAGATTGGCAACGGATGTGATCCGGAACGGAGATGGTTACCTTTGTTTCGGACAAAACCCCCCAGTTTTAATTTTATCCCTCGGATTCTGACAAACAAACTTGGAAACGTTTTGCAATGCAGTTTTTCAGTTTCTTTTGCTATAGGCCTCATCATTAGGGACCAACTCACATATATCGGGATTTGGTTGTTGGTTTGTTCGCTGAGCTGGGCGATTTGATTGCAAACGTTTCGTCACCAATCGAGGTGACATCATCAGTGCGCTGTTAGGGAGCGTGTTGGAGCATTGCGATGCGTGGGTAGTTGTGCGTTGAGAAGTGTCGCCTGTATTTATGTACCTGCTGCTAGCTGGCTCAAGTAGGCTTGTCACCCGCTCTACCAGATCACCTATGGATGTCTCTCAAATTTCGAGAATCGATTTTTATATACTGCCTTCCCCATTCGTACACAGCTTGAGCTGCAGAATATAGGCACCTGTTGGTATGAGAGGTTTACTGAAGTTACCTCAAGCCCCATGGATACATCGTAATCTTGTCAATAAATATTCACTTCTGTTATGGTTATGCGCGGATTATGCTCATTTATGACCTGTCAATGTTGCTGATATGTGTTGGACTTAGTGCTTAAAGTACTTTGAGAGCACTCAATATAGATCCGCTGAGTAGCTCAGTTCAGGGTACAACAGGAAAATGACTGAAATTTTCAGAATAAACCGGATTCCTTCAGGCAGATTCTATATTTTCGAAACTGATACATAACTGGTCAATCCATTCGGTTGAGCTTAACCACCATTCTGGATTTTTAGTTTTTCCATAGCAGAAGAACCGACCCCTTTCACCAATTTGCCTACTATTAGCAAAGCAGTAAAATAAATATCTGCAACAATCCATTAAAAACCACATCACAGTGGAGCGATTTTAAATGTGGTTCCTGAGAATCGCACATACAGCTGACAAAATTCACATAAGAAAGATATCCTCACTTGCTTCGGAGCCTTGGTTTCAAGAGAACGGTGCATTCCTCAAGCATTTAAGCAACTAAAAACGCGAAGGTCTAGCAAAAAAACAGGTATACCAGTGACCTGTCCACTTGCTACAAAATTGTCTCTTTAAGAACAAATTCTTGTTGTGACGTTTTTTTATACCCTCACGGTGTATCTTATCTCAAGTAGTTAAATTAACTAGGAAATTTGTCAAATAAAAATAGTGGTGCGTTATACCACCACATTTTACGATGGTCTTTTTGTCAACAGCGTGTACATAGACAAACATTTCAATATCCCTGGCAAATGTATAGGATAATAGAACAAATAAAATCAGTCCACAGAATGAACCGGGATCAGCCAAGCTAAATGTCAAGGGTAAAGGATCAAAGTTTTCTTCAGAATTAACAACTGTGGATAAAGTTTTGCTTTACGAGATTGAGTCAATACAGAGCACTTTTAATCCAAAATTGATTACTTATTCAAACGCCTTTGACAGTGGCTAAGATCCTGGATATATTTTCTTTCTGAAACCTTGATGGAATATCGTAAATAGGGTTGAAGACTGTAGCAAAGTTGATTTGGTGTTTTGTATGAGGACGAGTGGGCTAAAAATGAATTGGCATGCTGTTGTTTTGTGAGAAGATTCATTTTAATGTTCTCAAACACCCTCCGGGATATTTATTACCTTAATTTACCGAAAAACCCATCCCCACTGGAGCAGTCAAATTGATGAACAGGTACAAAAATGGCCTAAAACGGACGACTGTCTATCAGGTGTTCTCTAGTGAAAGTTTGCCAGCAATCGGAGTTCCCTCGAAGAAGACACTTGATTTTCGGAACAAAATTTCATCCACTAACTCATCTTTGCAATGCAAGATTTATTGTCTAAAAACAATATTGCTCGGATTAAAGCACGCTCAAATTTTTAATCCACTCCTATAGAAAAGCAAGATGAGTCGATACAATTTCAGAATTCGGCCTTCCCATTAAAAATGATTGTTATCTGTAAGACGGAACACTGGATCTAGGATGCAATCATCCAACTCATCTGTATGCCGTTCTTGAAGCAACAGTCTGTTTATTTCATTTCCCTATATTTGCTCCAACTTGCACTCATCAACGTCGATTCACGGTGTGAAATACTCATTACTTTCCGTTTTAACTAGGCAAAACCTCGCGGGCCAATATTGTCCTTTTGGAATCTTTCCGGGCCACAGATCAATATTAGTCGCTTTTCAGGGGGGTACTTCTTCGGCGTCGTTCAGGCTAATAAATGTTTGCAGGCTGTTAGTGAAACGGAACTGATTTATTCGTTCTACAAAGTCCAAAGAATCATCCGGTTGGACTACGCAAAGTTTATTTACCACTGGCCTTCGAATTGCTCATCAGTGAATGAGATTAACTGAAATCAGCGTTATCTCCCTATTTTATACGCCTGGTAAATGATACCACTTCTCATTGCGATCCATAATTAAAACCCTTCATCCCTGGGGCTCACCCTATAAGTTGTTTTTAAAGGCAGTCCGTCTAGGATGCAACGGTTGACGCATAGTACACACTGTCATTTAATTTTTCCTGTCCGTCAAACTTAAACGGTAAAAATCCAGAACAGGATGCAGGCACTTTCCTTCCGGGTTGGGCGAATGAACGTAGCAATTGAAATCCGAGCAGATATTATCTGGCTATTGACAGTCATTGTGATGAAGCTTTCCACGTCCATTCGAATTCCTTCGCAGTGACACTCAAAAGCAGAAAAATGCCTGTCTCTTATTAATCCATTTTGACAGTTGGATATAATTAAAACCGTTAAGCGGATATGACAGTCCAAATCGGAAAGGCAGTCCTACAGTAGATCACCCCAAGAGATTTTTTATTATCTGTATCCTATCCGAATGTCCTGTTTATGCATTTGCCGAATTTATTGAAACTATTTTTTCGGTTATGGTATAAAGCGATTCTTATGTAATTCGCCAAACGTATCCACCGCAGTAAAAATTAATCAGGGTTGACACGATAACGAATTTGACTAGGTAGCAAACCCTTTCTCAAGAATATCAGAGGAGTGTTTTCACACCTTTATTTACAAAACTTTTCACAGATAATCAAAATGGGGGCATGCTGCTAGTTTGATGGTTTCATTAGCGCGTTCTAACACATTTGGGCGGAATGCTAATCTATGGTTTTATTCGCCCGGTCACCTCTTCAAAAAGTCCGCATCTTTCTGGTGGTTTGTGTGGCACTGTCATTTTGACTAATGTCCTGGTTGTTCACTTTGGGTTTGGTTTCAGTATCTGAGTATTCTGGGAAGCGACATATCATGCCATGGCCCAGGCACAATGCCAACTTTGACGCGCATCCTTTATGTCTTTCTGGCTTTGCACACAGCCTAAAAGCATTCCACATGATCATCTACATCACCTGGTGAACTAATCTGGTTATTTATGCTAGCATGAAAGCAAAAATGGTTTTGGGGCCATCAGTGTACGCAAGAAGAGGAGATTGGGGAACCTTGCTTTTACTACATGCTACATGAGATGAGAATGTCACATCCGAATAATGTGAAGAGCTACTGATGTTGCGTTTGTCTGGGTAACACCAACAACTTTGCCACGGTTGCACTCAAACAGTGTACATAATTAAATGATAAAATATCAGCGTTTCAAAAGTATACCATCGTACGTTATGTGGTCCCTTTATCCCAATAGACAGAAACAAATAGATAGATGCGATTTGTGGAACCCAGCAAAACTTTAAAGTGTCGAAAGCCGCATCTCAAATACCGGCAACCATAGTGGCCAACCAAATGGCCTGCAGAAAGCCGCGTGCGTCCAAGGGCTACTGATATAACGAATATCTGAGCACAGAAAGTAAACCGGAGCGATGAAACTTCTATAAATCTAACGACTGACCACGAAAAAGTAAATTTCGTGCAGCAATCTCGGTACCAATTGATGGATGTGTTGTGATAGGTTGACCACCGATCAGCAGAATTTGGTACCATCGCAGGTTTTCCGAAGAATTGTGTCATTTCAGAAGTAAGGATTTGGGTGCCCCGGGTGATTCGTGCGAACATCTTTGATCCGTCTGTCGGGTGACCAAATTGCGTGTCCGAGCACTGTCAAGTAGACATACTACTATTAGGCTCTGAAAAGAGAATATACTCAGATCCAGCGTTTTATCAATTTCTGTTTGGATATAAACCCCAAAACTTGACAGTTATAGAAAGAAGGTTCGTGGATTCGAGTTAACAATGCCGCAACTGCAGCAGGCAGATTTCACTGTAATGTAAAAAAGACTGCTCAGTTGCAAAGACTTCAATGAATGAATTATGCAAAACTTAGACAGCTTGGCACTCAGTAAACTTCAGTAAAAAGTTCTTTAAAAGGTCGATTTTATGGTCAAATGAGACAATATGTGTAGATGTTGTTGAAACACAAACAAAAAACAGGCAGAAAAATAATAAATAATGGTAGTCTGTAAGCTACTCAGGGGAAGAAGGATTCACACAATTGGTGAAAGTTCCCTCACTCTTGACACCAGCCGACATGAGGCTACGTTATGTGAATTCCGTGAATGAACGATGGTCGGAGCGATATCTCGTCTAAAAGCGAGCGGATAAGTGTTCAGCTTAAACACCTCACTCAAGGTCAAAAGATTGAACACTTCAGTAAATCTCGCAGTATGCAAGTAGTTTTGTGTTACACTCACATGTGACAGTGATTCTCAAACAAATTCATTTGTAGTATATTCACGAAGTCACAAAACGTTGCAAAATGCTGACTGCTCAAACCATAGACACAGCATGAGATCCTGTACGACCCAACTCCAGGTGACAGACACAACAGTCAGAATTCAGAGTGCATTGGCCTTGAAACAATCTGGATAGAGATTTTCTGCAGCCAGATGCAGAGATATGGATTTGCTCTGTCCGGGTGGTGTGTCCAAATGTTTCCACATGAAACAGCAGACGTTTCTGTTTTTGAGCACCCTAATTGAAACTGGATTACCCGAACGGAACAAAAACCAGATCCGCAAGATGTCCGTCGGAAATATAGGTCGTTTGGTTTGTTTTTTGTCTGAAAATTGGAATCAATCAAATGATGGATTAGTGTGCGTGAAGGCTTTAGTATACTTCGACTAACCGGTAAATAAGTAGCCGACTGCTGGTACGGGGTCAAGAATGGTTGGACTAAGTATATGATACCAACCATGGCTTTACGCCAGTTAACAAAAATGCTGGTGTTTTAAACGCTTATCCCTTAACAGAACTTCGACATTATTCTTTTTGGGAACAACGATTTATGCCTTTCATTTATCCGGCTTATGATTAGGCGGAAACAAACCGCCTTGTATCATTTCCGATATCGTTATATATGCTTTCTATTGCATATTGTAGCAGAAATAGACGGGAAATTAGGAAATTATCGCTTAAATCGTATGGGTAATCTAAGGATATTTTCCCTCTATTCAGGCAAGTTTGATGACGTATGGCGGAAAAAGTTCATGTCGACTTTATTAAATGACTGGC
>SJOL01009447.1:153500-222201 GCA_004794785.1 Opisthorchis felineus | reverse complement strand
AAAACCGGATTTTACAGCATTTGACTGCTACTAGTAAAACGGATTTTGCAGCCTGGTAAATTTTCTATTTTGTTGCTTTCTGTTCACCAAGGTATGCCTCTCCGCATCGGTACTGACCAAAAATAACTCTAACAAGTCGACTCAAACTTGCTTATCTTGGTTCATGACGAATGGCTTCTGTGATCATTATGAATCGGCTTCACGGAAGTCTCGTACGGCTGCTGCCTTCGAATCGGCTTGGACCGTAAACGGAAAACACTACTTCCAGTTTCAGCAAGAGATACTGTATGATAGGTTGCTACCAAACCCTGCATAGGTGAAATAACGGTGCCGATCTGGGTTGTCCAATATCCTCTGGGACAGCATCGTTACTCTGAACGGGCCAAAAGAATCTGTGAAAATTAGCAATTTGGGCAAAGTAGCCTAGCCAGTAGTGTCGTCGCCGTTCTATTTGTTGCACGAAACGTGTGATGCGATCTCTAACAACTAAGTTGAAGAGTTCATCAAGCCGCTTTACTGAAGAATATCAGTTTGGAGGTAGAAGTAATACTAAAACGGTGAAGTTGAGCAACGTGAAAAAACTGCGAGGTCGCAGCACAAAATAACGCAAAAAAAGTGTTCCTATTCGAATAATTTTCCAGACAGGAGCAAAGAATTTACGAAAGAAAACAAAAGGTAAGGCCAATTACTGTAAGCTTAAATAAGGACGTTTGGACTTGTCCACAAATTCGACGAAAATACTCGACACAAGAAAAAGACTTCAGTTAAACCCGTGTGTCTTTCATCGACTAGGCGATTGCTGCATGTAAACAAAGAAGGGGGCAGTTAAACAACATAGAAATGGTGTGAATAGAGTAAAGAATGTCTTTTTCATGTGACACGCTGCTTTGCTTGGACAAACCGGCCTCCTTCAGATATTCAACTGCAATACTCAATGAAAATCCCACCAACAACGTTACTTCCTTAAGCTCAGATAAAATATTTTTGACAGACCGAAGTAAAAGAATATGCCACTGAAATATGCAAAATTTGTAAGTAGTGAACTGCAAAATAACTAGTGTATGTGGCAATCTTTTCGACAATTCAACCCTTTAGAATACCTTAAGAAGAACATTCGATTTATCAGCGAGTTAGCATTTACTGCGCTCTTCTGTCCTAGATAAACCGTGAAGCCATCACAGAAGAAGCAGGCGACAAAAGTGATGCTTATCAAAAGAGAAACTGTAAGGCCAGTTAAGGAACACGAAAATAAAGCGAGACCAGAATGCTCTAATTCCCTAGGACGAAGTATGCCTTCACTGTTTGTACTCGTGCCTTCAGGCAGCATGGGTTCGTGACTAATTTGTCTTACCATGCAAACCTGTTTCAAGTTTCCCCCACTGCCAGTACACCCCCTCATATGAAAGTATTTTTTTGGTCACGCAAACCACAGTTGATGCAGGGATGCAGAAGGTCTCAAGCACTTTCTATAGGTGGGAAACATTTGATGCTCAGCGTATGACACGTGGCCCTCTGAGAACAATGAGGAACCGATTTTATCACTGCTTCACATTGCTAGAAATGCTTATGCATAAAGCTTTTATACAGATGTTCGATACGGATACACGCATATGCCCATGTCACTCTTCTGACCACGAGGAGAGTGGCATGGTGAACGGTGCATTAGGAACAGAAGTTTCGGAAGATGCAGACTCAGAATTCCCAATGGAAAAAAAGCAAGGGACAAAAAGTGTTCAAAATAAAGGTCTGCCTTCGGATGTGGTTGAGTCATTAATGTGTCTGCTGATGTCCGTCATAACCAGCGATAGCGTATCTTTTAAAAACGACGCGTTTATTAGACGAATCAAGATTCCGTCCAAGGCAATGACCGGATCAGAGTTTTAATCGAAACGGATAGGAAAATAGCTCACTTGAACGCCACCCTAACGAAACATCGTTGAAGTGCACGGATGGTCATTTGTCTAAGCTAGTGAAGTGCTAGCATCACTTCCTGTTGTATGGCAAATGCTAAGAATCCAGATTCTGGCACAGAAGCGGAAAAACAGTCGGAAAACCTCGAGCCATTGTTCCCTGTTTAGTGTCAGCCAGAGTTATCTTGCCGCAAGAATGCATTTCAAACTATAGTAATGTCGCCACAGACATACAACAAAGAAAACAATCAAAATGTAGAAGAAATGAATGTTTAGTGAACTGTTTCATTTGTAGGTCCTCTGATGATAAGGCAGGGGATATGGATATCTCGTTAGATACTGGATGCAACTGAACGTTGCCAGTGCAAACGGAAAAGAAGCTGGCCGTATAACCATAAGACAGCAGCAACAGTTGCCTAAGAAACAATACCATTCTCATTTGAAGAGATAGCATACCAGCGTGATGTCGAGCATATCAGCAGTACGGAAAAAAGCAAAAAGCTATCGCTAAAAAACACGACGGACTAAAAAGAGTTTATCAATTGTGTCTTGAGCGGGAATGACACCCACGCGAAACTATCCAGCCAGCTTCACTGCCAAATTCACTTTTGGGTGCGGAAGTATGTATGACAAATTTGTGACCCCTTATTGCCAGGTCATCATAAGTCTAGACCCAATAAAGGCGGATATGTATACCACAAACGAATGTTACAATGAGGTTGTACACAAAAATCCGGCTAAGTGCAAAAGTATGGTTTGGAGTCCTTCTTTTTACATAAATTTGATAGATTTGGCTACCGTTTTTGTTAGATGCGTGGCGCGGGTTGACTGGCTGGGACACTTATTCTCCTTTGAGCAACCGGACTCCACTGAACAGTTGCCAGCTCGTTTCAAGCTACTCCGGGAACCGGTTAATTTTGCGCTTCCCAGTTATTATTGGAGCTGCAATCTCTTGAATCAAATATGGTTATGAACAAAAGAAGTTCCAGCGTTGAAACCAGATTGCCACGCACGTTCTTACAATTTCACTGTTGTGCACGTTTCGTATGTGCCTCCCTCTTGGCCAGCGATTCTCGAATAGACATGCAAGCGACGGTATTAGTAAATAGGTGCAGCCCCAAAATCTGGATGCATCATAGTCCAATAACATGGATACGCTCTGTAAAACTAGAACATCCCCGAATGTGAGAAGTTTCCACCTGAGCGGATTTCGTGATCATTTATCCCAGTGGTCACATCCAAAATTTGGTTTTCTCTCTCGCATCACGAAACACCGAAAAATTATTTTAACACTATTTCTCGAGACCATAAAGCGGAAATATTTGGATTGGGGGTTGTTACATTACTGTTTTTTGATGAATCTGTCTTCGTCAGCTCGGCAAGAAATGAGATTGAAAAATTTCAAAATGATTGGTACATAATCGCATGTTTGCAGCGATAGTTAGTTAGTTCGACAGTCGAAGTTGCGATTCCGAGCACAATATCGAGCACAGTTTACTTTGATTCAGTGAAAACTTAGAATTTCCTTTAAGGTTGGCGGCATTTCCCGCCCAAGGGGATTGATTTCCTCTCAAACTCAGAACAGTATTGGTGTCAACCTACCTACAGTTCTCCTACTATGTTCTGTTGCAAACGACAGACGACCAGGGCCATCAGTAGTGATGTGACCTCTCAGTAAATACAGTGAGATAATGTAAATTGGTTAGAAGCGTGGTTAATGCTTAGCTTGGAATTCTAATTTTTGTAGCTTTGCCAAAGTACTCTATTGTTCCAGTTGTTCAGTCTGTCTTGTCTGCTATTCTGACACAAATGTTCTGACACATCAATATTGCAAGCAGAGGTACACAGAGACGGTATTATTAGCCCTGTGAGGCTGGGTCTAATTAATATGTCCTTTGATGAAGGAGATTGGCATACTAAACACAACGGAACCACATAATAACAAAGGGTCCCATATTCTTGGGTTTTTAATGGAGGGCTGATAAAATACCTCAACGATGCGAATACTACAAAGTAGTAGTAGTACCCTCGACTACAAAGTTCGTAGTCGAGGGTACGCATTTCGCTCAAGTAGTTTACCTTACCCCCTATTCGTCCGTTGTTTCATGATGAACATTAAGATGGCTTCCTTTGTTTTGTTTACTACAGTACAGTGAACAATTATGGTCTGCACGGAACAAACCGACGTTATTTGTAAACAAGCTGCATTCAGAACAAGCGCCGCAACAAATTCGCAGTTTCTCTTTTATCAATCGCGCCACAGACGCAATATTTCTGCTTCCCGATAAGCCACATACTGTTAATTAATTGATGCTTTTGATATACAAACACAGGACTAGTGAGCTCATTGGTCTAAGGATGTAGGCTCCCGTGTCTGCTTGTATCGGTGACTGTAAATTTGAGTGATTTATTGCCAAGTGTCGTTTAGTATAAACAACAGGACATTACTAAACACAGGAAGGTTGTTCGATATAGGAACTAGCTTTCGTAACAGGGGACAGCAACTGTTTGTTTGGCAGTTCCGAACATCTTCCTCAACTATCTGTGGATAAATTGTAGCATGGCCTGTTTAACCTTTAATTGACGACGGTCTGTTCCTAATGATTCCAGCAAACAGTCAAGTCAAGTCAGGTCAAGAGAAGTGGAGCTCTGTGCGTCACAGGATCAGATTACCAGGGGCCAGGTTGTAAGCAATATAAGCAGGTAGTAGAATGTTACGTAGTATATACATCAATAAGGGATTACATTATGGGACGTGCTAGAAAACTGGATAGATATAATCATGGTTGACAAATAGATGAGCCAAATTTGGCATATGATTACCCTAACATGTGTTATTTACTTATAAATCTTTGAATTGTGATATGGTGTTGTTTGTCTAGACAGCCTTCAGAAGATGCAGTTTCGAGGGGCGATTTCCGTGGGATTAGAATACAAACAAATACTTGTCTCGTTCCGTGAAAATTTGGACAACAAAACATTCGCGAAAGTATACAGCATGAGCTAGAGTAAGCTTTGAATTTCCGGCTAGCAGGACCAAGGAACCCCGGGAGCCAAACTGAGGAGACTTACAGACAGTGCTTTGGTATGCATGGACTACTAAACGATGAACACTCCTACCGGGAACAGAAAACTCCATAGAAGCATCCATAGAAGGCATTCTCATATATCAGAGAAAATGTGGTGATCTGAATGACTTTCCAATCGTTGACATTTGACCGGAAGCTGAAGATACTAGATATGGTGCCTTAGTTAAAAAATGTATTTTAAGTAAGTCACAAAAAAGGCAGTATATCTCACATAGACCTTTCAGATCCTACTTCTGCTAAGGTTTGCAAATCATGTGCAATACGAGACCGTAGATAATTTGAAAAAAGTTGTAACACAGATTTACAAGAATGTTACTTATTTATTTACCAGCGTGTCTTTCACCTAATCATGAGCATCTTCAGTTCGTCCTGATTCAAAATGTGATTCATCACCTTTGTAAAGCAAACAAATAAAACGTTTTGTTCCTAATAGCATCAAAATACGGCTTCTCTCAGAGTCTATAATCCGTAGAGAAGAGCAGAATTAAGCCACTTCTTTGCCATCAGTATACTGGAGTGTGTTTCAACTGTCTGGACCTACAGTAGGAAATAACCTCAGTGAAGCTTTTGGACCGCGCATTACAGATTCCACGCTGCATTCCGTGTAAAACCACTCGTACAAGCCACGGAGAATGTGATTTCCATACGTCAGTTTTTGTCGAAAACATTGGAATGCAGACATGTGAATGAAGAAGCATTAACTCGTTATGAATAAATCAAGTTGTACACCGTACTTCTGCCTCTGTGGTTGATCTAGTGGACGGCGCATAGAAATTGCAACCTCCCAGTTTACGTCCAATCACCATGGTGATAGACAGGCTTTCATTCAAACGCTTACTTGTTCCGCATGTCAGAGCTTGTCAGCCGCACCCACCCACCTAGATTCTACACGTGTATGGTGTAGATCATGACTCACGGCCGTCTACTTTAACTCGGAAATGAGACTACCCGGTTCTAGGCCAGTCAACACAACCTTCTAAAATTTCGGAAGCCGATTCATTTCCAGTTCAACACCTCAGAATATTCACAGTCTTTCTCTGGTAATTCTAAATCGATAATTACTTATGGATCGTCCTGAAGGGGAGGAAATTTACTAACGTACCAGTGAAGTGAATTCATTTGGAAGCAAAATTTTAATGAATACGTTCTGGCGGTGTTCGCCGGGAATCCAGCCCGGCTTGTAAATGGAGGAAACACTCAAGAGGGAAACACTTCATAACCTCACAAGAAAGAGGTATCCCCCGGACGTTTCTATGGGATTTTGGTTTAGAAGACTCGACTGCGCAATGATTACCAGTTTTTGGTCCAAAATTTGCCAAGTTAAAACGCAAAGGTCTCGAAAATAGTTGTTAATTTAAAATGTCTTAGGTGCGCTGCCAGATCCTTGCAAGTATCATGTTCTGCAGTCTAAAGCGACATAAGGTATCCGTCGAAAAGCGTTCATATGACAACCCGTTCGAGTTCCCCATCGGATAAAGGTATAAAACCACCAGCACCATTGTTCACAAATTCTATTCCCCCCTAAAGGTAATGTTGTATAAAATTTTGTTCTTGTGGCTTTTTATGCAAACGGTCATTTATTTTATCCGAGTACTCAACCCGGCTTATTAACACCAGGAGTCGTGTCGTATGATATATGTAGGCTGTGTTGTCATCAGATGCTTCTTACTGATCACTCCCTTCAGATCGAATCACAGTAGTTATCACTCAAAACATTCCGGTCTTGATTTAGACTGACAGTTAACTGACCATCCTGAATTGGCATAGTGTCTAAAGTGTTCATGTTTCCATTTGCTGGAGACAGGGATTTGTGAGACAATAAAATGGCAGACATTTTTTTTCAAAATAAAGGGACTTAACTTAAGTGATAATTTTTTCCAAGTCGCAGAAAACACGCCATATACAGTCATTGAAAATTTTCCGAAACGCAGTCGAATCGGTAGCTTCTGCACCTTTCAGTGCCCATATTGTTATCTTTGATGTATTTCAGTTCAATAGAGGCTTCATCCTGTCTGTAATGCCAAGCTTCGCTTAAAAGCCGGGAAGCACTGTACAGCCGTTTCTTCCTTGCTAGGTATCGTCAACAGTGTGCATCTCAGTGAACTTGGCTTCCAACCCACGGTCTTCTGGCCAGTGGTTAAACACTTGATCGCTTGGCCACGAGTGGCTGACCAAGAAAGTGATTAGCTCTCGCCCCAATAACGGAAACCACATCAAGTGGTCACATACTGACTGGCTCTTCAAGTGACGTCTTCTCAGAAGGAAGTTTTCCACATCCAGTGAAATCATCCTTCCTCTGAGCTGCTTTAAGTTGGTATGACAGGATTTGGTAATGTTCAGTTCGTTTGTGTATTTCTTGCGTGGTACACTGTTTGCAAACAGCAAAAAGTGGGTTGTCATACCCCACCAGTATATGGGCAGAACGCTGTTCACAGATGTTGACTGCAATCTCGATGAAAAGAAGGTGCCAAACATAAGCAGGTCTAGTCTCGCTTTCTCTGCAAAAATAAAGGCTCATTATCTTTAGTTCTTTGTTTTTTAGTAAAGAATTGATGGGACATTCACAGGTATCTTACCCACAGCCAAACTATAGGGGTGTGGAAAGAATCTTCGGAACTGTGCGAGTGGACAGGAAATTGTCCCTTCTATGGGTCTTTGGAATTATGCGTTGTTTTGCAGGTTTTCTCCAATTACTCCACTTCTCAAGCGTCTACATTTTGTGGTATGGTGACCGAGCTGTCGTCAGTCATCGGGCTTCGTTTTCAAGGAACGGCTTTTGGTAATTTGTCATAAGTGCAAAAAAGAGAATCGGCTGAAGGCTCAATACATTTAGGGAATTTTGCTACTGATGGTAAAATATTTTGAGACAACCGTAATGCCATCCATTCATGTAGAGACTTAGACATTCCTTAGTAAGTGGGCATGTGACAGTTCTATTTCTAGGTCCAACAACTCAAGACAAGCTAACTGTCTGCAAAGGAAGTTTGATATGACGATGAAATGGCCTGGGCATAGTGCATCTTCTCATGCTTTCCGCCATAGACTGAGCCTTATTTTAGAATAAGGCAACTTTGATCAGGGCATTCTTACTGGTTTATACTGGTCATAGTTACGTCATCCATGTTTATTTCAGGCGCGCGTTTTTAAGCAGATGTGATCGCCTAACTAAAAGGGATATTCTTCGATTTAATCAACATTTCTGATGCCAGAATAACTTACCTGATTCCAACTTCTGCATCATCAAAGAAGCAGCGGCCGAATCTGTGATATTCGCAACCCGTTTCAGTATATGACCCGAACGTGTATTCCGGCTTTTCAAATTGCAACGCTAACTGCTTCTGATCATTCCAAGGGGCGAGAATCATCTTCAGTTCATGCGTGATTTTTGACTGCTAGTTAATTGCACACGAAATAGTTACATGCGTTCAGATATTAACCAGAAATGATTTCCGGCAGACACTTTTAAAAGGAGTTCATATTGGGGGCTGTCTCACTCACACATTGCATCCCATTACACTTAGTAGGTATGCTAACACTTTCAGCCTAACATGATTCACACTGGCCACGAAAAACGAATTTTCATCCATTATTCTGAGTCAGCGTGGGATTACAAAATGGAGGTTGTATGAGCGTGCTTTGTCCTACAGTTATCCTCATTTCAATAGAACTTCTAACTAGCTGCCATCCACCCTACGTGCTAATACGGTGTTCCTGTCGTTCTCGTGACTCAACCCAATCATCGTTCATCATATTCCAAGTTTCAAGGCTCTTTCCGGAGTGGGATGTCTATAAACGTGTGATTTTCCCAATAATTGTGCACAACAATAAGGTGTGCTAATGGAAGCTGAACATTTGCAAATCCCCAAGATTACTCTTTGTTCAACAGTCAGCGACGTCCTATTTGGGGTCTGTGCGGTCGATTGTCTGACTGTTTTTGAAGAGAGAAACAGGGAACAGAGCAACCACCTTAACAATGATTTTTCCCACTTATTTTAACATTCCAGACGTTGTCCACTGTTGCCTGATTCTTGATTGCACCTTGCAGATGTGCTGAAGCAGAACAAGGTAAAGATGTATTGTTAGTTCAGTTTTATCAGCGCGTAGGTTTGGTAACCTTTGGTTATCTACAGAAGAGGAATTTTACTCTCTTTCTCAATTTACACCACAACTTGCTTCCGATGTGCTTCAACTTAGATGTGTTGGGGATCATTTAAAATACGGACAACGTGAACAAAATACATTGAATTCCAACGGAGGTCTAGGATTCTGACTGGTGATTCAGCTAGGTTATTAAAAATCACGTAACACAAGATACGTTGACTGCTACGGATGTCACAACATGAACCCCACTGCCTCCCGTAATGTTTGGTTCGGCGGTTCTCCATTTCATACTGTTTATACCAGTGTAAGGTGTAGAAAAGTTGCGGGGACGGAACGGAAAAGCACACACCTTTGAATGCTGCCCCGAGTGATTATCTGGATCAACTGACAAGGTACAAAGTTCGTCATCAGCAAGCACGCCATGAGCGCAGAAAGCGGCAGAAAGCAGCAAAACACCGTCTAAAGTATTTTTCCTCACGTGATCTTTCAGCTGAATGCACAGTGGTTTCGTCTTAGGACTCCGCGACCTGTCGCTGGTGACCAGTGGAAGACTTTCAAATGCCTGGGGAAAGCCCTTCTTCAAATAAAACTAAATCTCTCAGGAAATCTAACGATTACAGTGAGAATAAATGTGGCATCATTTGGAGAATTGCACCTTAAAATGCCCAAGTTTTACCAATTTAAAACAACGCCCCATAATTTGTGTACACAGAGGAGGTTCCTGAGCAAGGTACACAGATTTCCAGTGCAGGAAGCAGTGACACTCTAGAGTTAGGTCAGGGAATCCACTTCCATATTTATTGGACCAGATTATATTGCCACCTTCAGGTAGAGGCTATCAAGTGGCATAAAGTGTTCTTATTTTCTTGTATATTAGTTAATGATTAATCGACATACGATAGCCAGAAATTCTCATCAGTACTTCCCTTATCAACTCTTTCTTTATATGCAAGCACTTTTTCATCGAACAGACGTATGATGAAGGGTAGTTCCTTAGTTTGATCAGCTTTTCTAACGGAACCATCTTCATGCAGCTCACAAAAATTCACGGAACCAGTAAGACCTAGGTTGTTTACGTTAGAGGGTTGAACGGTAAGCTGTGTGAGTGAAAGGAGTGAAAGCATGAATCGTACTTGATACATTCGCAGTGGGCAGATGGTTCCCGTTGAAGCTGGTCATGCGCAGTCACGCATGAGTATATACACCTGAGAGTAGGCGCTAGCTTAGTTCAGTGGCCAGTGCAAGAATCCAGAGCACAGTTTGTATATGGCTCCGTTGGTGTCCTGGGCTCATCCTCTAAGGGGCGGTGGTAAAATTGCTACAGTCCATGGCGCCGGTCATGGATGGACGGGCTCTGTGTCATTGTTTACTCAGCTGGAGTCGGAAAGTGGCTTTAAGTTGAAAACAAGCTCTCCCTATATGTACGAGCAAAAGGATTTTGCCTGTTGACATTATGTCTAACTATTGGAAGCCCGATGCGTTCAGTAAATGTTGGCCAGGTGGCAGCTGGTCTGTTCCCCCGAATGTGGCTCATACAAGTTCCGCCATTATGCTAAGAAATGTCGTCAGTGTTCGGTTAGACGGATCCATCCGTTCCAATTGCTTACGGTCATCGCTTCCAAGGATATTCATTAAAATTCTGGCCATAATTTGGAAAACTTAGTGAAATGTTGGCGCAATAATGTCGGCGTACTCAGCTTGGTTGTCAGGAGATAGGGTTGTCAATAACACTGGTTAACTGAACACGTGATTCAGGCTTATGCTTGTCACCTGGGAATGTTAAATGTACAGCGTGGGTGAAAATACTAGGTGGCTTACTTTCCCGACCCACCTAGACCTCCGCAATTTGTTCGCCTTGACCACCGTAGAGTGATGTGTGGGTGATTGTTGACTGCAATTTTACGGGTGAAGTTTGCAAATGATATACAGCGAGTCGCTATTCGAACTTTCCATGAAAATCATATGAAGCGCACGCCTTTTAATAAATCCGAATATGTACCGTTTCGAAAACTCCAAAAATGGTCGTCAACCGTCTTCGAATTGAAAAGAAACTTTCGTGTTGGAAGAAACATCATGTACGCAACAAAGGTGTCTGATTCTGAAGTTTTTTCTCGCTTCGTTCATTGAGAAAACGGCTGATTGCTATTAGGGGTCAATCAATACGGCTAACAAAGCGACTGTCACACCACCTTCGTACGTCTAAAATTTCGAGCCTTCAGTTTAGTTTGCACCTAAAAATGAGATAGGTCAGGCTGCTAGCCTAAGACGCATCATGTCCCTTCCATTCTTACTACGACCAAACAGCAGTGCGCACTTCGCGAATGTTTGAGGAAATCCTAATCATCAGTTTTGTGGTTAGTACTCGGGGCATCCCACCGTTCGAAGACCAGTGGCTGTTCGGCAGTATGACTGACTTACCCTTATGTTAAAGCACCTCGATTCCTTCATCCACACACATTTCAACACGTGATCGTGTGACTGACTGTTCTGGTGGTGGCCTCAACCGAGTCGGTTAATATAGCTTCATGTTAATAATGCTTTCTACTTAGTTAACCGAGATTTAACTCTACAACGCAAAACTAATATGGAGTAAGAAGCCGAGAAACATTGGACGACAGTTCCAACTTTCGTCCAGAATAATCGTTAGTCGGTGCCCAGCAACTCATCACAAAGATTCGAAACCGACCCCCTCCATTTGAACGGTAAAACATTCTAGCGGATGAACGCTGGTATGCTTTTGAAAGGGCAGGGTGCTGAGCGGCCTTACGTATCCGGTCTCACTCCAAAGGAGAAGAGGGCCAACAACCTGCGTTCAAAACATTCTACTGGTCTATTAAAAATTTTATCGTTGTTGTGAGAAAAACGACCGAGCAAAAGGTGCTTGATCAATCCTCTCTTGGTTCACAGCAACCCAAAAAAGCATATTACCTTTTTGCGGGTTTCCAGGAGTCCACTCGTCCGGCATCCCTTTATAATCAGTTTTGGAACTTGCGGATTTCCTATTTACGAGCTGTCGAATGCATCGGCGCTACACAGATACATTTTATCAAACCTGGATCAACTATTCTTTTGCATTCGCTCAAAAAATATCCGTTAATAACAATTATCCGGGAAAAATACTTTGTATTGATCTGTCATCAGTGCCTACATTGTATTTAGGAACTTATTAAACTCGCTTTATACAAAGCAGCAAAACTCCCTTAAAACATAAGATCTGTTCATCTAATGTGTTTTTACGCTCAAGAACCAAGCAAATGGTCAGCCTTATAGTGCTGCAATCCATTTACTTGTTCTCAGTTTTGTTCAGTACTTGTTTATCCACCAAATCGGTTCTGTCTTACAAGAGTTGTTTTGTTTACGATTAAAATAACTGAGACGCTTTTGGGTTCGCCTTAGGCCGGACTTCACACTAGAATTTATTTCCGCGCTTTTAGCAAAGACGGACAGAAACATTAGTCCCCTAGACTGCGAGACTTCTGTCGACTTGTGTATTAGTCTTGGTCAAACGATTTACGGCAAGCCGAGCATTCGTTTGGTCATTTAGAATTTGGATACGTTAACCAACCATTCACTAAAAGAGATACTTTGACGGAGGTAATCACTCGCACTGCAAAAGTTTTGCAGCTGATGATATTAGCGCGCAAGTTTTTAAGTTTTTGACAGAGTTTCCACACATATCAGTAGCAGGCCGAAAACAGATTGTTATGCGACGAAATTGTGACACTAAGCCAGGAATTCAACACTTACTCAAACACATCCATACATATTCGGAAGATGTTGAATGTTTCCGTCTGCCGTTTAAGAGGGGGTATTACAAGCAGGCACTGTTAATACCGCAACCATGCAAGTATATCACGCGACACCAACAAAACATGCCGTTGACACCGACCGAACCACTTCAATAAGTGGTCTCAACATCAGACTTCATCCATTTATTCACCCGCAGTTGAGGTGAAGGTTACATTGGGGGAGCTGCGCACAGGAATACATACGATGGAGTGTGCGCCCCACTGTCGCACGTGGGATGAGAGAGACAGACCGAAATAAGTCTGCTGTAATCAATCGCAAATCCACGTTCCTCGGTCACCAGCCGCCTAATTTACTCTCACCACGTGACCGATATGAAATCTCTTTCTTAAGTGAGTACATTAAGTCATCGGCTGCTGCCTTTAATACCGTTCTGGAGGCCATAAACATAACTAGAATAGATGACTGTTACATCCAAACAGGAACGCTGGTAGGTCGTGCGAACTCACGACAGGTAGGTCGTTGCATTTGCATGCGGCGAAATACAAGCTGCGCTGCACTATAACACCTGACGAGCAATAAGTTCATTCACAAGGTTGCTGTGCCTTTTTCCATTACTTTTGTCCCTGAAAATACTTTCTTCACTGGACTGTAAATGACTTTTCTCTGATAGCTTGTCGCCACGTATAACTTTCTTAGTAGAAAGCCACAAATACGACGTAATTTGGATAGGCTATAATGTTTATTGTTGCTGACTAAGTTAGCTGAAGTAACGAATAAATGAGGAAAACAATAGGGAAATTTGGGTACTGAATCAAACCCGCAAGTTACTGGCATATGAGTACATCGATGATTTTGATTTCACAAAGATTCTATTTGAAGTTAATTTACCGAGAACAGATGAGCTGAAGGAAACAACATATATAGTTAGCTGAAAAATTATAGCATCTATCCATTCAATTCTCCAATCTGCCTGCCGATTCCTGAACTTCCAATGAACTGAACGACCGCGAAGACGGCCTGATCTACTGGTCCGATAATTTATTGGGTTTGAATCGAATCAGACAACCGTGTTTCTTGAGTTGATGCTAATGAGTGCATGCTCAGCCGCTCCTGTTCGCACACATCCGCAAACAACATGTTTCTCGTAAACAATGCGGCCGTGTTAGCTTTGTAACCACAAGTGGCATTGGGTCGCGCGTGTTCATTCCTATGCACTAAACGACAAGACAAATCCCGGTGCTTGGCGGCATGTATCTTAAAAAGAGCGGCAACCACTGAGTCCGTCACTGCTCACTTATTAATTGTGGCATATTCTGCGAGTACCAGTCCTACTGTACCCAGTCGTGGTCCGTCACGGTCAGTTTCGAAGAAAGGACTCTAGGCTCCCTCAAACCCTATAATTGTGCGAATGGTTCAGGGAATGCTTGTGGAGCCGAAAGCGAACATCCAATTTTGGTAACTTTCCGGAGCATTTTGGGTACTCACCATGACTGAACTCTCGTGTACTATTTCCAACCTCTTGTTGATCGAATCCTAAAGTGTTTTCATTTGAGAGAAGAATAATTAAACTAGAGAACAAAAAACAGGCTTTAATCCGTTAGGCAGACAGCCCGAACGCTGACAAAACGGCCCCATACTGTACAGTTCTGACGCCCGTCGAGTATACGAGACGATAAGCTGTCTTATCTGTGGTTTTTACGCATGCCTAGCCAAATGTTCAACCCGCTTCCTTCGTAAGCTTTCAAGCTAGATCATCTTCTTACACATCCTGTCTGTGTTTGGCCTTTCAGAAAACATGCCGCACATACAGTAAAATCAATGGGCCGACTACCTTAGACGACACATTAGACCGGTTGAAAGATACCTGGTCATTCAAGCACCCACGAAAAATAGGAGGTTGATGCGTGTGTTCACGTTTATAGGCCAAATGAGCATACGCGAGAGGTTTATATATCGAAGCCTTTGGACATACGCTAAAGCTTCGATCTTCCCAGAATTAAGTGTCTACCTTATCTCATTAAAAGCGTACACTATTATCGGATATGAAATTCAGATCAGATGTATTCATTTCTTCTAGGTCATTTCAAGCAATTTCGCCCCCTTGAATTTCTCATGAATTTAACTTAGATTTGGAGCCAGCCTTTTTACATCATTGACGGTTCAGATGTTAGAAATTAGGATGTCAGACCACCTGTGGGACACTCAGAAGGACAGACTTTCAAAATGCCACCTTAGTTTGTCATTGTTAAGAACGAATTACGAAATCCTGTGACATTATCCTGTTTGATATAACCTACTCAATGTTTTTCACCACCTAGTCGGAGCTACCGCACCAACCGGGAATCCAAACGCACGTTTAAAAGAATCATTCAGCTGTAGCACCCTTTCAGTGCCTAGCTGCCGTGCCACCAGAAGGAAGCACGAGGGCTGGGATACTGCCAGGTTGCCCATGCCTAGACAGAGGAAGTCGAGAGGCAGAGGCCGAGTTCGAACCACGGACCTTCCAGTCAGTAAATTCGCGTTCTTAACATGGGGCCATCACGCACGTGCACATGTCTTCAAAAGAAACAACATACGCTTACCTTCTCAACCTTGTCCAAATTTTCTTTGTATCAAGATTATAATTTAGGCCCCACGACGGAAACATTCGTTGCATTCTGCGGGCTGTGACTGGGTTTCTTTTCGCCTAGCTGGACAATTTTGCTGAAAGAAACAACACCATTCTCGCTCTATTTGCTTTGCCTGAGTCGAAACCAGAAAGTTTTCATTCTTTTGATCTTTTTGTGTACCAGACGTCTCAACAAAATTGTGTGGCATTCACGTAATCACACGCACACACATCTATGTGATTTCAAGTCACTTCTCAGGATCAACTTTTTATTGGGTAGATTGCAAGCAGAGTCAGTGAGAGTTTCACTATAATTGAGCAATTTTTGCCCGTTATTGTGAACTAACTTAAAAATCTTCTAGGATTTACGCATACTCCTTTGGTTGCATTCAGATATTTGGAAAAAATTGCACCCTTATCTGCCTAACATATGTCTAGCATCACCGGATTGCAACACAATGTCTATACATTTTACCGTCACGCTACTCAACTCAGAAGTGAAATTTGGACTCTGGATTTGAGCACTGTTATTTCATATAGATGTGCTGGACTGGTTTACTCCGTTAACTTGACATTGGATAAACAATATGATGTTGCACATCTGCTTTTCGCTGGCTACACTGATGCCTCTGACAGTTTTGACAAGAGACGGTTACTGCCTCTTGTTCCAACTATAGACGGTGCGCAGAGGCTGTCCGAGATAATTGTATGCAGGCTGCGCACAGTACAAAGTTATCAGCGGCCGCTGTTTTTTTCCATGTTTGATCATCACACGTCTCCCAGCTTCTTGTCTAATTATCCCTTCCTTCTTTAGGACATGCAAACGTCCTTTGCGAATAAACGGATAACCTGATGATCGGGCGTGAAGCGGTCGCGTGCCCAGAGCATGTGCAGCAACAAACTGTACTGAATGAAGTTGTCACCTGGTCAGATAAATGCTCTCTTACACCTAGGTTCTGGATATGCCAAGATGTTATCCTTTGTTTTACCTCATGTCAACTTTAACATGACACGCAGAGTATCCAGCCATCTCCCATTGGTTTCAGTACGACTTCCCCCAACACTTATGGATATGGATATAAAAAGTGACCGTAGTTTCTCCCCCAAAATTTGCGAGTTTTTTTCACTAGGATTTTGACTTTAAAGTTTTACGTTCTTTGACTGTACTGCAAAACTTCTGTTCCCCTCGGTTTTGTTCAGGATGAACTGTGTGTGTATTCTTCCTCACTGAATTTGTGTGAAATTGGTGACACAGATTACAGATTGTCGAGACATTTTACTGTTTTGGTTTACATAGTGTATTTCAACTGCCTTGACCCAGTACATTAAAAATGGTGTTCTCGAACAGGTTCCGCTGCCCTAAAGAGTGTGAAATAACGAGGGCCAAAATTTGGCAGCATTATGAGTTACATTACCTAATTGGGAGAAGGATTATATGGATGAGACGCTCTCTAGTTCTATAAGCAGGGACCAAAGACAGGTATGTGTCCCAAAGTCTCCACTGTGGAGGCTGGCGGCGAGCTAAATCACCTAGAAATCAAAGTTGAACTCAAGCATTTAACAGGAATGGACAGAGGACAACAGTCTATCCTAAGACGGATCAAATGCTAGTCTAACGAAGTCCCATATCTGTCTTTTTCGTTGCTCTTGACGTTGTGTTTCACTCAGTGACACTCGGTGGCACTCAGTGGCATTCCAATTCGCTCAAAATATGACTGGCCATAGAAATGCTAGATTGTTACTCCGTTACGCGATCTTCCCGCTGGTCATGTTTATTTAGCCTAAGTAACTTAATTTTCCTTGGCAAAGAATCGGTGATAAATCCGCCTGTAGAACAAAGCTATAAAAATAGGACTCAGAGCGCTCTCTCATTCGATGATAGCACTATCAAGAATTCAGGAATTTTGGTGGATTATATATATATATATATATATATATATATATATATATATCGGAGGAAAAGTCTAGATGTCACAACTAACTTTATGTGAGAAATAAGTGGAATGGAACAGGACAGTTGTGGTCAATAAATATTAGAGCAGGTAGTATCTCCAATTAATTACTTAAATAACCTATACGCAGAGACAAGAACTCAAAGAAGAGACCTTCATTGCTACTCGTTATCTAGTAAGAATTATCACCCCTCACAGTTGTCCAAGTAGTTGATCTGATGTAAACAACGCTGTGCTAAGTGACATCCACTGTTCTCAGCTGCCCAGGCAGAACAGATACCTTCTAATCATTCAAATAACGATATTTTTTAACAGCTTTGATACTAATGGTCCCAAAAAATATGCTTTATGCTTCGTGCAAGGCTGCGCCTGAAAATTCGACCTAAAGTGCGGATGAAGCGAACCTTACGTAGGATTACTCGGCACTTTTCACAACGAACTGTTCTATATGATTCGGAAAATTGTTACATGCCGCGCTAATACATAGACGGAGTTCACAGGCAAAAAGAGGTTAAGAGTCATTCGTCCATGTAATTCTTTTGAAATGTTCTTCTGGTATTGTGCATTAATTCTCAAACCACAACACCCAAAGTTGTCTGTGCGAAAATCCGACTCAATCCAGGCGTTCACCAAGGAACTCATTCCTGTCCATCCGAACTGCGGTCCTCTAATTGAGGGCTTTCCAACGTGGTCCATCTTATTGGAATGAGATCACTCAAATGTAACAGCCGAATAAACTGCAATTCGGTGATCTCATTTTCGAGAAATTTCTTGTTTTTTCGTATTTTAGGTGTTAAAATCTTTAACTCTTGCACACTGGACGACAAATACAAGCTACTAGTGGGTACAATAATGCCCTGGATCTTCATCTGAAGGGAGTAATTAGCGAAGGTTCCCAGGGTCCCAAAGTCGATGCCATTTAATTTGCCGTTTACTGATCCACATAACTTTGAGCTGCCTGGTTTGGCGGTTTTCCATCCTAATCATTATCTACCTTAAGCAGTAAGTGAAGATTCTCCCTGAATCATTGTTACCATATCGATCAGTTCTCATACCCGCTTATCTGATCGCAATGCAAAAAAGAGGGCTAATTTTCAACTCTTACACGTGGCCACTGTTGATATGCTCGAAAGCCCATAAGAATAACCCAAACCGTCAACAGCTTGGAGTTTTTCAAAGATCATAATTTCCGAAGCATCAACTTAGGTGTACCCTGAAGAGAGATTTCATCTGATAAAGTGGATGAAAGCTGGAGTTATGATAGGCATCATTACGCCTGAGATGGTCACAAGGGCTTTTATAGTTTTGAGTTCCATTTGGGCAGGTTGTGTTTTTTTCTGTTAATGTACTGGTAATGTATGCGGGACCGGAAAAAATCAGTTCCTTTAGGATCAATACTCTATTTGGAAAGACAAGTCTAGGGATCCACTATACTGGAAGAATACTTCGTGTTTTCTGTCGTAACAAAGGGTTTTGGAAAAACCAATGGTTTGAAAGAACATTTAAAAACGATACTGTCTGTCACATGCATGTTTCACTAAGGTTTACTGAAACTTCCAGCTGGTATCCTATTTTTAACCTCATGGCGAATACGAAGCTAGAGGAAATATGATATAAGATCCTACAATTAGATGAGCATTCTGGGTAATATTAATAGAACTTACTGCATCTTATGGCTGTTCAACAATATCATCTGATAATTTTCCGTTGCTAAATGAGCGGGAAAGCATTAAAATCGCCTTTATTTTAACCCGGAGCAAACTGGCAAAGGAAGATTTTGCTGATATTTTACCTCTGTAAAACTCTCTACATATAGAAGAAAACTGCACGCAAAATTAAATCACCCACTCCATTCTCTTTACACATTACTCCGAATGAAATCAGAATAAAACTGGAAATAATGACCACCCTAGATCATAAGTGGGATGCATTCATTTGGAAACGAAGTTCCTACTAATGGGAGACTGAATCACAGCTGAATCTTCCGATGACTTCATTGACTGCGCCTAACTGATGAGCCCAGGGAAGAGCGAAATCGGTTTTGTGCTGTCGATGGGTAGCTTGCTCTCCAAAGAGGATTTAGGGGCCTTCCTTCCTCATCAAACAAGAGAACAACTGAAGCTCGTCATTTAGTTATTAATGCCACTGTGCTGTCTAGTTTCTGAACTCATGTCAAGATCAAACTACCAAAAAATGGCTTAGCTTAAGTTGGTTGATCTGGTTGTTTATTTTGAAGTGGTCGGTTTAACGCATTCCTTTTGTAGTTGCCTCCGAAATTCTTCTCTACATTGTCGCCATCATCGGCTTTAAGCCCATCTTTCTCTTATCACAAGAACTTGCGTAAACAAACTCGCTCTACTTGGGTGTTGTGGTTCTGAAATAAGCAAGAGGCGCTCGTTAAGATTTCCGCCAGAAAATGACCGTTTGTTTTCCTACAGAGCAAGGACCACCCAACGAAATATAAATGATGACCGTGTTGTTAAAACTTTTACCCCGCGAGAAAAAGCCTTGTCATCAATCTTTGCGCTGCACGCACGCTGCGAAAAAATCCCACTATGGGGTCACGTGCCCAAATCGATAAATCTGGCCGACTGACGCCATGTAGTTTGTTGAATGGACGGTTGACGTGAGTGGAGGTAATGAATTTGATTTACGACCACCGCCGTTTGCAACACTTCAACAATATTTGAGTAAAAGCGGCAGACACTCGTCCTGAAATTTGAATCTAGTCGTCACTGCAACTTTCTAAATCAGCATAACTTGTTACATCACAAACTAATGGTTTCTTGTGATGCTCTTTCCGTTCGGTCCAAAATATGGATGCTGAAATCAATTATCCTGAAACAAAGCCTAGTATTGACTAGGTCGTTCTGACTCTCTACTTTGCTTCTTAGTTCCAGAATCCCTAATAATCAAGCCACTAACCATAATCCTCTTCAGTAGAATAGTTCTCCAGCCGTGACCACACGAAGCTTCTGATCATACATATCCAGTTGTCCGGGATTCTTCTACTTAAAGCCAATCTCAGAACAACCGGACTGCCAACGAGACGGTCACATGGTAAACTACTGACTAGGCCTCATGTGAGTATAAGTTCATGCAATTTGGGTTCAAGTTGAAAATAAGGTTGAGAGAAACTCGAGGAATGCGGCTACCTGATGAGCCTCAACTGGGGAGAAGCCAATCATGGACCGTCTAATTTTTTCAGCAACTTTATGGGAAGTGTTACTTTTATACAATGTATTGTGATACTAGTGTATCAAGTGAAAAATAAGGCGGGCCGGTGCAGCGCACTCATTTGAAGAACATCATAGACGGGAGATACATTTGAGTCTCTCCTGAAAACCGAATGGTTGTGCAATTAAGTGCACCTCGCTAATGACTCAGTACAATTTTGTTTATGGCGATCGACTGTCCATCCTGTTCAAAGCCTCCATGCAGTTGGTGTATTATGTGCTTGAGACCGCAGGAATAATTCCTTTGACTACACGTGCTTATTTGTAGTATGTGCCGAATTTGTGTCTACATCGCTCTTCTGTGTCAATGTCTTGGGTTGTTTTTATACATAACAGGTAAGCATAAGGTCCGACCTCCTCTCAAATTTCAACTCACCAACGATGCGTATTTTCTGTCATAGTAATAGCAGAGTCCTGAACATGATAAATATGAACCTAGAGTAATAATACTACTTTAACTGCGCCTGGTAAAGGTAAATTTGTTGTGGGGGAACCTAATTAGCACCGGGGACGGCTGTTCAAATGAGGGCAATTTGGTTTTATAAAACTACCTTCAGCCTCACCTATCACATTTCGATAGGCTTCAGCCACGAAGAAAACTTACGTAGGGAAGTTATTTGTAGCTGAGTTATCTATGGCTGACGGCAGTGTCATCTCCAACCGTAACCTAGATGCTTCAGAGAAGTGAAACATTGCAGCATAAGAATGCGTGCTTTGGCAACTGGGTATGAAGGACATAGTTAGAAACATTGGACTGGAGATGCAAACAAATCACAAATGACAATCTAAAAGTTGTAAGTTTTAAGTATCGGGTTTTGGCGTTGTTTACGTTGACCAGGAAGTTGGAAAAAAACTAGCCGGAAGGTTTACAACTCATTTATTCAAAACTTCAACATTTAGATGTTCCAATTTAAAGACACTGAGTACGGTAAACATTGTTTGCATAATCGATCCTCCTTAATCAAATTATATTTTGTTCTTTGAGTAGAGCCGTTCCACGACAATAAAACCTGTCCTCGTTAGGCGGCACTTCAGTGTTTGGTGAAGCAAACTCATGAAGTGTTTACCAAAGTGAAGGAAGGGAACAAAATCTGCTCTTCATCTAGGAAGCCTACAGCCTGGACAAAATCCAGGTGGAAAATACAAATTTGAGGAGAAAAGCTTGAGTGGAACATTTGATTATTTTGTTATCCATAAGGGTGATAAGTTCACTGATTTTCTTCTACAGTCTGTACGGCGGAGCAGACCACCTGGCTCGAATCATGTGCAAAACTCGCAACATACTTAGTAAACCTGTTTTTTCCAAGGTCGTAATGTTGACCTTGAAGAAATGAAAAAGTAATGCAACCAGGAACTGAAATTGCCCTGTTGGTGCATTGCTACATGATATTACGGTATCTCCGAGACCGAGATTCTGAGTAACTCTGTCCTCAAATCGACAGCACAGAATCAAAAATTGTTCCCTCGCAAATACACTGCTAATTTCGTGCCAAAAGCCTTAGGAGATTTCATCAAATAATTGACAGTATATCATCGAATCATGCACTACTTGACACAGCTGAGCATAGGCGTACTAATGTCGGTCCGGACGAGTGGCTTGAACTGAGCGTAGTCAGCATTTCTTCGGATAATCCAGCCTGCACACTGTGCAGATTTAGTTAGGAGATTTTGAAGCACAACATTACGTGAACAATAGTGATGAGACACGAAATCCGTTTTTTAATTGGTAGCCTGATACTTTGATATTTCAAATGGTTTCCTGACTTTTATAGGTAATATGACCATAAGTACAACCTGAAAGCCTTCAATTGTGGTATAAAAACTTACCATGGTTAGACATTCTCAATCAGATATCGCGCCGTTTTCCGGTTTGTCTAAATGATTTCAACAAATTACAAGCGTTGTTTATACAGACATTTCATACATACATTTTTATTGTGTAACTAGTCAGTTTATCTAGGTTGGCATTCACTGGTGTCTTATTGTTCGGAGAGCAGGCGAAAAAGCCCATTTAAAAGAAATTTGGAAAGCAGTCCACCCTGTCATTTCCAATATTTTAGCACCTGTTTAGGCTTCCATTTTCTCGATTCACTAGCACCTTCACTTCGAACCCTTTGACGTTACGTAGTGATTGAGTGAACTCCGGCTAAACATTTCATTCTAATGAATATGGTTGCGACAGTATATTTCCTACAATGTACCTTGGATCACGCAAGGGAATTGCCTTGGTAGCGAGCATTTATGAGCTTACCGGATACGACTGCTCTATACAGTAGTAATTCACACAACAGTACTGAAACAAGTTAATTGTTTACGCATTTTCCGATAACATTTCCTGTTTTGATGATACCTACTGTGATTGGATAAGTTTGCTTTGATAATATATTGGACAGCTGATGCCGGTCCTAGACGAATGCAGCCTGTATCACACAAATGCTTCATAGAAGAATTCTATCCTATGTCCCCAGTTGAAAAGATAACCGTATCAAATATCTAGGATAGATTGTACGGTTTGTTGTCCCTCTGTAAACCATTAGTAGCATGCATTTATGGGCTCTCTGGAGAGTTTCGAGTCCAAGATCTCCTGGTGGTCAGTTAGACACTGCAGTGTACCGCATCAAGTGGCTGACTAACTAACATTTCTATGGGGAATGGGATCACTATCCTCCAGTCCAGCCGTTCATATCCTCTCATGCTCTGTAAACGGAGAGGAACCGGTGGACTACATGCCCTCTAAATAGAAAAGTATGACATATCCCACCTGCAAACAGTGAAAGAATAGCGTGGTGCTCATCTAATAACTGGAAGGTTGCGGGTTCGTTTTGCTTTAAGAAGTTGAGATAAGTGCATTCCTGGTGATACCCAGCAAGGACTGATCAGCTCTGCGGAGATTTGAATACCTGACGCCTTACATTCTTGACTTTGCGAAATTAGTAAGTTGCAGGGTCACGAATATGGACTTAAGTGCAAATAATGCAAACCCAAACCGACAGAACATTCGGGTGGGAATTGACTTTGACACCTCTCAATTTCGGGTAGCTTCCACGGTAGCTTTGCTGTCAAGCCGCAAGCCAGAGGTCACTCGCACGATTAAAGCCCAAGTACTTTGTCTTTGGGCTTTTAAGCTGTATACTTGGCTCCGTATTTAAGAATTTTTGCATTTCCCTCTGCCCCACATTACTCGGAAGCCCATTCCCTCTAGGTATCTGAGGGACATTAGCGCCCAAAATTTGTTACCTTCACACGATGAGCCCAATAGCGTCTCCGACAGACACCAACTGTTGCTACGCTGGACGGAGGTATGGCGGACCACTGCGGAATTTAACTTAACAGGTCGAATTCGTTAGTGCGGTAAAATCCCATTTGAAAAGTTATGGTATTTTTCAATTAGCACAGAGCATATACAATCCAAATGGCACAATTATTGGTCTGTAAATCGCAAACTCACGGGCTAAATAGCCAGTTGGGAAAATTGTTCAAAAATTTGGTTCTATAAATGAGCATCTAACTTTCTTTCACATCGCATTGCATTCGCTTTCCCAGTGAAATGCGATGCACTGAATGCTGTTGGTTGCGACTAAAAGGGTCGCCCTAACGAATGTTTTACTTTGGAGGGTAGCAACTCAGCATGTTTCGGAAAGATCTAACCCAAGAAATTTCACACATTCATCCGTTAAGCAATTTACCCCATATAATTAACCCAGTAGAAAAGCCCTGCTGAACATCCCGTATTCCTTCTTAAAAAAAAACAAGAAACACGCGCCAATTCAGCAAGTTCAACTGATAATGTTTAGTCACACATCACTGTTGGCAAAAAGTTATACTCTGCGAAATTCTACTGCTTGTGGAGTCATCTTGGACGATTCACCAACGATTTGCACTCTTTGAGGTCACATGGGAGAACTGACTAAGGAATATGGTACTCCGTTTCTAAATAGGATGGGACGCTTTATCAAGAAAATAGTTATTTTAATTTTAAATATCCTTACAGCCAAATCACGCGGATGCCTTTTGCAGTACAGCAAGTTGACGAATACTGGCAACGAATAGCTCCCGTTAACGATTTCCTAACTTGCAAATCCATGTTTAACTTCACGAAGTGTCTTCTTTCAAAACCCTTACTGTGTTGTCCGAAATACTCTAAGGGGTGTAAACTTTTGGAATGTTTGTTCAAATGTGCTGTATGTTTTCTCGACATTGTGCGAAGTTACTAAACTTATGCATTACCACTTCAAAACAACCTTGTTTCTGAAGCTACTCACTTCTAGCACTCTAGGAGGAGCCGCTGATACGTCTCCCGGACATTACCAAGTTGAGTTTGAACGTCTGTGCCCAACTGCTGGTTTCGGAACATTCTACGCAAATTTATCTCCGCAATTGATTATCCAGCGATCAATTTGTGCTTAAGGCTGACTCGAACCCAAAAAATGGCCTGGCTTGTTGTCATTAACTGAAAATTCTCCGATGGTGGACAGTAAATCTTCTGACAGGTTAGGTGCCGCAGTAAGACGTCTTTGCAATTTGCGACAGTCAGCTTCTTATATAATGGTTGACTTCGTGTCTTCAGTTGCCTTCCGGTCCGTTGTAAAACAAAACTAGAGAAAACCACAGCTCTTTTGTTACCTTACCATAATCTCTAAAGAATCGAGCTCCACTGAAGAAGATCTGAGCTAGCGAAAATACTGATCTGCTTAATCCAAGATGGCTGATCTCCACTTGTTTCATCCAGCAAATCCACAATGTGCATCAAAGTGAGCGATGGCCAAAAATGTGGCATGTCACGCTTGGCTGTCCTGCAACCGCAAAATGCCTGAGCTGTGTCTATTACTGTTTATAAAAACGCTTTGCTTAATTGCATATAATCTCTCTTGGTATGAAAGAGTTGATTGGTTGACTTAGTTCGTCACAAACGTTTGGATCCCACATATTTGAAAGAGTTGACAAGAGCAATATAGTATTTTCCCATTTTATGATGGAATCTTAAGCATCCAAACCAGCTGGAAGGGAGGAAGCAATGACATCAAAATGCTGAGAAAATTAGGAGGTCTACTGTGCATGCGGAAACATATGCAGACAAAAACATTGTGCTATCAGTTTGTGGATATCTGGGATAATCATGTAGACAATTTTGTCATACATAACAAGGTAAGAGGATGCGAGGCGATGGGAAGGGAAAATCATTCCAAACCAAACGGAGTAAAGTAGCAACAATCAATTCACTCAGTAACATATCATTTGTAGTTTGATTCTGATACCACTTTCATAGGAATTCCTAACTCTTTTGTGCAAATAACCAATTGCGGCGTGAGATTATCCTAATTCCAGTGTGTGCATCTTTTCTACTTGGTAAATTTCCCCAATTAACGATTTGCCTGCTATTTTTAGCCCCATTACTGAGGCAAAGATTCGCCGGATTCCTTCGAAATGATATAGCTGCAATTATTGGCTGAAAAATGCGTGAATAAAGCAAAGAATGCTTTACCTCATAAAAGATTGCTAGGAAAATGTGACTATTTTTAGAGAGCTACAGTTAAGGTGATGCTGAGATTTACGGTCAGAGTTGAGAACCAGGCCAATAAGATATGCCTGTCAGTAGTGGCCCGTGTTTTTCAGTCCACAAATTGTACACACATTATTTGGTTAGAGCGATGAAGAAGTGGCCATAAGCTGTGGTCGTAAGACTAGTAGTGAACACCACCATTCCACTCATAAAATGTTCGGGCTTACAGTGCGTTAGTTGTTCTGAACACCTACGATTGGATAGTAATGTAGATCATAAGTACGACTTGCAGTAAATAAAAACTCTATCTAATAGAATATCACTGATAGCCGATTACATTCCACTGTAAGCAAGGAAAATTATCAACATAACTTCAAAACCAATCGAATTTGAGCCTTGGGTGCGAAGCATGTAAATATTGTGTTAATCACGTTTGCTTAGATAATGGACTACTGTGAATGTAGTAAACCGGTTGCAAACGCTGTCCACTATTCCCATCGCGTAATTTTTGAGTATCTGTTAGAAAAATGCAAATCTGCACATCCGTTGGTGCATAGTCCATAATCACATACAACACAGCTAGTAAGAGCCTTCCTCACAACCTCGTAGGGTATTGTTTTTTTTAAAACAAAATCATTAAATTTTTTTGCGCACACAATTCACACTTTGCTATCGGCTTTTAGGCCCTAGAAAGCACAAGGAAGGAAGCGTAGCTAAGAATAACAGAGCATTGAACCACCGATCTACAAATGACTTATGAAAATTGCGGTTGAACACCAGGTTTCAAACCCAGCACTGCGGTGTGCTGCATTTGATCTGACTGTTAAGTAAGGACGGTAACGATAAAATGAATGTTCTCAAAGCCTATAAAATGTGTCTAGTTTATTCTCTTTCTTAATATTTTTGGACATAAATTTCAAAACAGTTGCTTCCCCTGCACTGAAATTCAAACGTTGGGTAAAAGCGAAAACGCTCTTGAGAACTTAAAGGAGGTTATTCCGTCAAACCACAAATCAGTAATTTTTCCGTTATTCAAATGAAGTTTGCGCTGAAGAGTGGTTTCATCATTGATGTTTGGAATCATAGTCACTTGGCAATCGTTTGACTGTCCAGCTGTAACATCCTTTCGGTGCCTAGCTACCATGCTACCCAAAACACTGCCTGGTTGCTCAACTCTAGCCATGAGCATTTGAAATGCTAGAAACGGATTCGAACAGCTGATCTTATAGCCAGTGAGTTTGGGACCAACTCAAATCCTGGCAAAGCTCGTCTATTCCTTTTATTCCTCGCGGTGAGGATAGATGGATAATGAATAACGTCCAATTATTAATCACCCAGTAATGCGGAAATAGTAGTTCCTAAAACTATGTGCAGGAATCCTCTTTGGATATGAGAACTCAAACTCAGATTGGTTAAACGTTACACTGTTGTCTCCAAAACACTCCTCAAATAAGTAATCAGCCTGCTCAACTGTTAAGATGTATTCCAGGGAGCGGCTTGTGTAACTAATATGGTTCAAAATTCCCTACTACTACAAACATATCTGCAACAGGTCACTTGTTGCCTCGCAAAACGCCGCCATTCCTTGAAGGGAGGATTCGGACGCAAATATGGTTATAAAGGGGGTGATTCACAAATAAAGGTGGCGGTTGCCGGATATCAAGCTAACATTTTGCTGTGATGTCATGTAGACTGTGAACATGCTTTAGGTGCAGTTACTGTGTATCATCTCTTGAAACTGAGCTTATATAGACACCATCTGTTAGGGCTTATAACTTCTTTTAATTCCAGACATAATTAGAAAAGTTAGTTGTATCAGAATGTCAACAACGCTAAAAAGTGGACTTTACTTTGTAATGTGTACGTCCACTTCCAGTCCAAACGTCTGGTTCACAGACAAACGGTCGTAGTTGCCACGGCATGTCCGCTTGACCCACTGTCTGTGGGCAAACTTTGGCAGGGAAAATAGCATTGCTCACAAGTTATAGTACGTAGGTTGGTGATGTTTTATTCGGCTGGTAACATTTTCATCGAATCTACCTCTAGAATAATTTTATTAGAGCTGTCCAGAAAAATTGTATACTTGTGAAAAATAACAGCTGCCGTTTTTTCGATAACAAAGCATGGGTCGATACAGCGTCGCGTGTATCCCAAAATGGCAGGTTAGTACACACAATTTGACAACGCTGCCTGTCTCAAACTTCAACGGAACATTTTGCGCCCTTTAGGTGATAGAATGTCGAATGTCGTTAACTGAGGTAGTCAGCCGTTCGAATATTCCCTCGATAAAATAGCAGTTCAGAGAGACTGAAGACGAATCGCCTCACTTTAAGACCTTTCGAACCCACCAAAAATGTGATAACTCAATTTGTGCTAACTCCACCTACTTCTCCGGTGTCAAGTTATGATCAAAATACTGATGAAAGAATTGCAAAAAACTATGCCAGAACAAGATCAGGTGTAAATTTACAGGCCTCCATATTATTAGACAAGAAAAGAACGATAAGCTTCTTTTAACGCGCTTTTTTAAATTTATCTGCTCTTGAGGTCCGTCAATACGAAAATTCTGAAACTACACGCCTGAGTGCATAGTGTAGTTGAGTGGACAACGACACAGCGTGGATTCCTCTGTTTCGTCTCAATGTTTCAAAGACAGAATCAGAGTTGACCTTTTGACAGACACCTATAGCCCTGTGTTCCTACTCACTATTGCAATTCGTTGGGTGACACCGCACCAACTTACTTTGATGCTGTTTATGTCAATCAGCCGGCGGCTTCCAAAAACACCTCTATCTGACTAATACCTTTAACAATCGGAATCTTTAACACACTGGCGAGCATTCTAGCCGTTACCTGGCTAACTATTTTTGACAAACCATGGTTCAGGTACGGCGTTTCTAAGCTGGATTTTGGTTAATTTAGCGCTTTGTGTGATGGATCCGCGAAAGAAATACCCTGGTATGTGCGTTTGTGTTCATATTTGATGGACACTGGTCCAGACAGACATAAGGTCAGTATAGCTCCAGGCGAACAAAGGCAACGACACGGTTTTGTTTGAAACTGATTTGCATATTCCCCCTTTGGTGAATACGCATCTCATATGAGACGGTCAGGGTGCACGAGCAGAGGTCTACTGGATGGTGGCCACATGTCACTAATTCTTGTGATGCTTCAAACAGCCGTATGTTTTCCATCATGTTCACTGGTCAATGGCTGGCGCAGGGGCTACGGATGAAACTTCTTAGCTGCTCACAAGATTACTCGAAGTAGAAACACTGGTACTGAATTTTACGCTAACGCAAACTGTGTATAACACTAGAGTTTACCAGTTCAGCTTTGCATAGGAGTAAAAGCCCCGAGGGGGGACGCCTAGCCTAAGCGGGGAGAGCGTATCTATTCGCAACACATTACCCCAAAGAACTAAACAGTCTGGCTACATACAAATGTCCCGCTCACTAACGACGTATTGTGCACCATTCTCAACGGTCCAATGAAGATGCACTGATTTCTCCTTCCAGCTGCCAAATCCTTTCCACATGAGTGCTCTTGGAAAATACGCAAAAGAATGCGAATATGTTCCGCAGAACTTTCAGTCTCCAAAACGAGTTCTCTTTCCAATTTCTATACCGCTCAGTCTAGCCTAATTTATTCAGCCGTTTGTGGTACCCAAGTCTACAACCCATCTTGGCGGAGAGAAACCTGGTTGGAAAATTTGCTCAACTTCTGTCATAATTCAGTAGATGGTACTCGATTAAAATGGCACCCCTATTCACCACTTAACTACTTATATGTTGCAGACTGCCGACGCGTATTCCAACACAATAATGGAGACCCGCAGTGCAGCAAATTAAGTGATCTTTCTCTGGACATCCAAAGGTGTTAGTGACAGCGTCATGCTATGAGTGATCGAGGCACACTACATCATTGTACTCACTACATCTTTACCCATTTTCATAGAATCGTGTTTATCATCCGACGGAGAGCACAGCCAACTAACCGCAGCACATTTACTATGAGAGCAGCTATCTATCCCGTTTAGTCAAAAGCGAACTACTCTGGTTTGCTGAGTTTGACAGTTTTGTTTCATTGCCAATGGACTTGATTTCACCACTGCATTGTTACGCAGCCGTGCTTTGTTACGTAGACAAAGTGTTCTCAGCAAGCGTCTAAAAGAGGCAAACCGAAACAAGGGAAAACACATGTCACCATGATGGCAAGCCGCGCGTTCATACATTGTCATTGCACGCCATTGCATGTGCCAAACTGTGAATTTGTTTGAAGAAAGCTTTTTTGCTTTGTAGAAGCAATCACTCTGTGTTTTGTTACGTTATTGGCAATCAAAGAATTGTTAAAGATGGATAATGTGACCAAGTTGTTATCATGGGCCTCGAACTAACGCAACATTCCATATTGCCATGACACAATTTACCTCAATGTTATTTTATTTCGAGAAAATAACCGGATTTGCAGCATTTGAACTACACTTTGGCAATGCAAGCTCACTAGGGGGTTTTAAGCTTTAGTCTTGTTTCAAACAAAATCAACGTCTGCTGATAAAGTAAGCAGAAAAGTGGAGATCACTCGCCTTAACGGTTAATCTTCATCAACCTGCGTGGATTGAGTCCCAAGGGAAAGAGCTGAACTTACAGGAGCGTTGTCAGTCTACTACCGGCGAATAACCACTGAGTTATATTTGTATTCAGAAAGAATTGTGCTGTTCATCTTTGAACCATGAACATTTAGCCCGTTAATCTGGCTCACAGCGTAGCGGCCTAAACTGATCTCTCCTTAGGGGATAGTTTGCACCTGCCAAAGTTCTTTGACTGTTTGTCTAAAGAAATGTTAGACGCTGAAATCTCATCTCTTTTGATGAAGTCCGCTTGTAAAGTTTGTTCATCAAGGGGATCACACATTCTGGTACGTCACACTTCGCATAGTCCAAGAGTAGAATGACGAAGACCGTCGCTCTACGCTGACATACTGAATTATGAAGAAATGACCCTTCTGGAGTACTATCTAATCTATTTAAGGTTCCAATGTTTTCTGTTGACGAAATAATTCGTTTTCCAATTGTCAGATGTGCAGAATTCATAAGCGATGTGATAGAACTCCTTAGCTTGTGAGGAAGAAGCTGAAGAACATGTAGATTTTTCTAGATGCTCGGAGGGTTCGACGTCCGAGCAGAACGTTGGCTGAATTTCATCTATGTGAGCTTATTCCCAAAAAGTGCATATCGCGGCACTGTAGCTGTGGTTATAGCCCAGTCGACGACACGGGTCCGATAACTGCAGTCGCCGGCCCTCCAGGTGGGTGGGTGGAACATATAAGACCATCTGTTCCCGAAAACCTCTACTATACTTATAAACTTACGCCGAACTCAGCCCCCTTGTGGTGGGTCTTTTGAGCACATAAGCGAGACCATATGTATCCTGACGCTGACATTTTTCTTTTGGGGAATTTTCTATTAGAAGACTTTAGTGAATATTGCGCAATCTGGTGGTTAGTGACACTGAGTCATTTTTGCTGGACTGATACTAACCATAACTTGCTAGGAATAAAACCTTTTACGAGTAATGAGACAGTTGTAGATGGCAGCTGACTGTTCATTCACTTTACTTCAGAACAGCAGTCGGTGACGGAGAGAGTGGACCCTACCGTTGTGTGGCGGTTTGTGTACCTGGGTGATCTATTGAGTTATACCGGGGGCGTCCGTCTGACAGTCGCGGAATTTCTCATACCATGTTGCTCAGTGGTTAGAGTTCTGACCAACACAGGCTCTTCTTCGCACAGTCATGTGCCGTCAAATACCGTTGCCTTGCAGTCAAGCGTTTGAGCTTTGGTTGACTACCCGATCCGTCCTCTTGCCTAGGTCTAAAATTCTATCTTTGCTCCAAGGACATTTATAAGACAAATGAAGTACATTGCACATGAGAGAGAACTCTGAAATATCAAAAACAAATTTTTACCCAGCTGCTCAAACGAACAAAGTGAGGTTCCTAATTCAGAAGTGTATGATAACAATACTGTCGGATTTACCAGATACCTTCAGTAGTGTTCAAGAGCGGCGAACACAAAGGCACCAAAGTGTTTCCGGCATATCCGAATATTCAACTGGGGTTTCGTCCGTTCAGTGAGGCTAATCTATGCTGAAATCACTACATACCTGTTTCACACTTATTATTAGTCATTAGCAGGGCGTACCTCATGAAACTTCAGGGAGTTCGGAGCTCGTGACCTTCCGGCTAGTAGTCTGAACACTCAACTGTTTGACCATAAACGGTTGATCAGCAGTGATTAACGCGCTTGGCTGATATAATGACGAAAGTGAATCCTTTGTGAGCACTTTGTAACCACATCTGACGCAAATGGTTTAGTCTTTAGTACTTATCACAGCAGAACAAACTTGATAAGGTTTCGCTCCGTAGCGGACAGTCACGCAGTTGTTTTGAATCCGATTCTAGGCACCGAATGACACTGTAAAAATATTCTGTCTCCTAATTGGATAACCAGGAGCTTCAGTTCGAAAAAGTGTTAACAGCCCGGAGAGGAGGAAAACTTGCAGTTTCCATAAACTGGGATGGATGATTACTCTGAGGTAATACCGATCGCCCAGTCGGATAGTAAAGGCTTTGTCTTCTTAAAATGGGCACAATTTTTCCAGGTTTGCTTGTGATAGAAGATTTCACATTTAAGTATCCCAAGCTCTTAAGCAAGCAGTAATACATCCTTCTATTTTATATCTTTTAGGTCGATTTCGCGTGCTGGAATTTCCGCATTTGTTTAAGTTGAATTTGTTTGTTTATTATTAAACAAGTTTAGTCAGCTTTCTATATGCCAAATACATTAGATAACATTTTTAACCTGTAAGATTAAATCTGAAAGGCTTTTCTCTAGAGCTGAGAAAACCCGAAATCCCACATGCGGCTGATTAGCCACTGTTAGCTGGAAACAGGCATCTAAAAGGATTACCGGGTTAGATTGAAGTCAAAAATCTAGAAAGATTAAGCCTTCTTTACCGATAAAATAAATCGAAGTTAAATTAAATGGAAACTAGGATCTCTAGTAATAGCAACATTTTGTCAACCAGAAATCCAGTTGTGATTTGAATATATCTAATTTGTGAATCTCAGGAATGCCGATTGACTACTCTTCACCGAAGTGAGCTTTTCATACACTCAGTCAGATTAACGGATCTGATCCACATCAACTGAACGAAACGAAATTTCTCTTTAGTTACCTGACATTTCGCTAATGAGAAATCTAGAAATTTACTCCAAAATATGATATGGAACAGGGATTGTTTGATTGAAGCTATTTCATTATTATTTTTTAGTTTCCAGTGAAAGCCGTAGGTAAAATGGATCGCATTTGTTATTGGAAATAATTATGATTATGCTTTATCATGTATTTATCTTTATCATTATGATTTAGTATTGCTTGTTTCACTATTACGGTGACATTAATTTTAAATAAAGTCCCAAAAAGTTTAAATTAAACTGAGTAGTATAACAGGAGAAAATGTGTTGATCTTGTCATCGTATGCCCTGCTACACATCACATATAACTTTATAAGTTACTTTGCACACATGCAAAACACTGGGATGTATTCAACAACAAAATTTCTTCAGCAAAATATTGAGGAAAATATGATCCTAAAGAGCAGCAACAGGGAAAGCCCTGTTTAAACCGACTGTGCCTTAAGAATGACCCGCTGTTTACAGTTTTTTGCTAGTTCTTGCCTTAGTTTTGGCAGAATAGGCACCACAATAATAATTAAATTATCCCGATTCCTCTAAGCAAGACTATTTAAACAGTGCTCTATGTCGATGCAAGCCATAGCGAATACCAGTAATTGACATCCGCTGTTCCAGACATGGCACCCCTCACTCCACCAAAATATGCTCCTATAGATATTTTGGCAACGCCAAGAGAATAGAACTTGGGCCTCTGGGTGCAGAAGTCAGCACGAATATAGCCGGCGTATCAGGCCCATACACCGGATGGTTGCTGATGGAACAGTTGATATAGCCTGGTGTACAGAGTGGAGAAATGTTCATCAAACTCTACGCCACCCACTTAAGCTTAGTGCGATTTTTGATTACACGTCCTGGAGTTCATATTCGCCAGTCCAATTGCACCTAAACTCGATTGGTGGGAAAACTTTTTTAAGTCAAAAAAACAGATCAACAGCCACCTGATCAACTGGCAAAAATTGTTATATACATTTTCTGAACGCTAGTTTGTCTCTGTTAATCGAAAATTCCGAAATTGGTGCTCAAATGGCCTCATACTGTAGGAACTATGGAGTATACAGAGTTTTGTTCTAAATGGAAATATTTTGGAATATTTCTCTTATTAATCGCCAAGTAATAAATTTCCTTAGTGACAAATGGGAGGAAAATCTGGAGAAATTCACCGTTGCTAACAGGTAGGAATTTCAATTACATACGTAAATACATAGGTGTGCATTGCTGAGCTTTGTCGCTTTTTAATCATTACAGTATATCAAACCAATTTGCTGTTCTGGTTAAGTAGTTTACACAAAACAGTCCACGTTGATTTCATATTGCCCAGCGAGGGTCTCAGCGGTCAATTAGCTTCTTTGAATTTCCTGAAGGCGTAACATCAGATTGTGTTTTCGGGAAACTATAAGCTAGCATTTTCATCTCCCTTGTATGGTAATCCAATCGTTTTAGCGCGTACCTATTATGTACTCCTTCAAAGTGTTTTGAAGGTTTTTTTAGGGCAAACTCGCCCTTTAATCTCAACGCAGCTGAAAAGGTAAATGAACTCCGCTTAAATCGATAGGGGCTAAGAACACTAAGAATTTGCTAGGAACGTGGGAAGCAGTTTCCTCCCCCGAATTGCTGAGTCTCGACTGTGGAAGTTGTGAACTGAGTATCCAGAATTTCGCCCAAGTTTTTTGAACATGAAAACACCACATTTTGCGATACGTTCTCTGATGGATTTTTACATTTTATGGAGACGCAGATCGAACATATCATCAGAATGTTGAGTTTCAAAAGTGCATCCTGAAGCAATGTTTAGTGTTGCGACCAAAAAGAATTTACACTCGGATATCTCCAAGATATTGAAGATATAGTATTTGATTTTTTCAAACTCTGACATACAAGCCGCGTAAATCGCGGCATTTGTGAAGTCATTTTGTTTCCTAGCCACACTTTACAGTCCATGGCGAGTGTTTATTTCCATTTCAGATAGCGCGTTGACCAAAAGCTTTCAGATTTTGAGACAGACCCATTAGACTGAAAGATTCCATAGGAAAGAACATGAGTCGTAGGCAGACACGCAGACTAGAGATGTCTCCTTGAAAAAGTAGAGGCGGAAATGTAAAGACATGTTGTGAAAAAAAACGAAAGCCGGTTTTAACTTCTTTTCATCCAGTTGCTGTCTGCAGGCAGATGATATTTTTTTAGGTGGAACATATGAATAATTTTGCTGAGTTCAGATGAAGTGAACAAAACCTGACTTAAAGGCGGAATGTTTTTTTCATGATATTCATATGAAAAAAACATGAAAATTATGCAGTATATTTCACGTAAATAACGTTCCCGGCCTGAGGTGCGTTTGATTTATATGTTAGTGCGTATGACGCACTTTTGATACTCTGTCAGCGTGCCCTTTTATTCTGCAAAATTAGGGTACCCATCCTGCTCAAGGAAACAGGTCAGCTCAAAGTGTGTATGCTTTGGCCCGCTTTCAAATATCCCCAATTTATGGTTCTGAAAATATATGAACATCACCAAATGAAAATAGATAAACTATTGCCAAACTACACAAGAGGTTGCCAGAATGGGGTTTCTTATATAGAAGCACAGACGAAAATAGCAATAAGCAGCAGAGAGGAAGAGTAGTTCCAAGATGTGAGTGAAACCACTATCTAGAGATTTATCACTCATTCTAGTGCCTGACCATGGTGCGGCCTCCGTGGCTGAAGGATGAGTTGAGCTAAATCCTGCCAAAGTGCCCGTCATTATCAGTGCTGATCAGCCGCTCGTGAATGAACAGTTAAATGATCAAACAACTATCAGGGAGGCCGAAAGTCTCTCAGTCGGGTCCAGTTACAGGACGAAATCTCCAATAAAGACTGCCTATTCTTCTCAAACAACCAACAGTCAGTAAGTGGCTCAGAGAAATAATGACTTCACCGATTTAGCGGGACGTCCATTTGAGAAGTCGTCACTCGAGCAGACTGTCAATCCATGACCAGGTGGTGCATTTTCTGAGATTGAAGAATGAGCGACGCTATATTTTAACTGAGGGGTAATCACTGCAGTCCAACCTACAAAACATCCTTCTGAAGGGATAAACCCTTCTGCATCTTTATGCCACACTAAGGACAAGGTGATCATGATCCGTTTTAGAAGTCACCTAAAGCATTAAGAGCGTGAACCCCCGGTAGAGTCTTTATCCCTTTAATTAGCATGGCGTATCTCATTGGGACTTTGAACTTCCAATCAGTATGTGTTCACCACTTCAACTTCAACTATTCAGCCATGTGTAGACAATCAATTGCACTATCACAGCACGCAGGAAGCTTAGAAATTCCTACACCAGGTCTACGTGTTCATATCTCTCTAAATTGTGCTTGAGAATCGCTCTGTTGTTGAACACCTTATTGGCGTTTTAAAAACTACTGCGGTCTTCTTTCCTTCGTAGAAAAGGTTAACCGTGCAACCAGCGCAAACATAAAATGAGAAGAAGCGCTTCAGTTGACCGGAATAAATTATACTATCGCTGTTTGTACTCGTGAACTCAAGGTCACTCACCATGCAAACCCGCTGTGAGTTTCCTCATGTGAAAGCATTTTTCGGTCTCGCAAACCACAGCTGATGCAGAAATGTTTGTCTCCAACACTTTCAATAGATGTGAAACTTTTGCTGTTCCGTCAATGACACATGGCTGTCTGACAACAATGAAGAACCGATGTTATCACTGCTTACTTTGCTAGAAACGGGTATACCTAAGATTTTTTGTGAAGATGTTTAATACGGAAACACGCATATGCCCGTGTCACTTTTCTGAACACGAAGAGATTGGCGTGGTGAACAGTGCATTGGGAAAGATGCACTTGAAAGATGCAGACTTGGAATTCCCGATGGAATACGTGGGCAGCAAAAACGCCGCCAAATAAAGGAATGTGGTCGAGCGGATGTGGTTTTGCAGGTAACTATTCCATCAAAGTTGTAGCGAATATCTAGTAATAATTAAACGTACCTTCTTTCGGATAGTAGTTTCAACAAACTACCGGCTATCTGCATCTGACATCTTTCAGATGCAGGATGCCACAATCTCTTCGACATGTGAATAAAATCGTTCACTGGTTTATTTTAAAAGTTTTGGTATGTGAATTTAGGAATTAGCACTTGGGAAAATGAATCGTGCGAAAACCATGAAGGTCGTTTGTAAAACAATCACCAAAGACGATTCTTCCACGAACTCCTAAGGATCACAAGTGTTGTGCTTTAAAAAGTGACTTTCAAGGAATCCTGTGATTTCAGGTTGCTACTTTGCCTCGCTCGTTCTTTTGGAGTGTTAGTGGACAATCAATTTGTCACATTCCCACTCGTACTTTTCGTGACTTATCGTCCGCTTTATCATCCCAACATTATTCAGGCTGAGGGCTAGGTTCATCAAAAAGTGACGCTATCGTTCGTTTATTATCAATCTGCTAAATGGGGCGGGGTCACTTAAGCAGGTAGCACTTCAGATTCCCGACAAGCAGCCCATTGTTCAGTTTTGAACGAAGCTATATCGCATGTGTTAGTAAAAGTTTCCCGCCTTTCACTCGCGTACAATTGAAATGACTCATTGTGACCACTCCTCAATATGTCGTTATTTTTTTTGTACAGCATTGCGCTGCCACTCATCTTCACAATTGGGCACTAGTTCACGAACACTTATCCTCAAATGATTCTGCAAAGTGGGGACGGTGTCCGTTTGTCAGGTGAACAAACCCTGCACAGAGGCGACAAATTATCACTGTAGAAAAATACAGAATCGTTGGGCGTTTCCCACCGGCACACCTGAAACTGACACAGATTTGAATAACCACCCAGACCCATTGTTTGGGCCACATTTTTGAGTTCACATTGAAAAATGTTATGTGCTGAGTCAGGAAATTAAAACGGAGGCCTTTCTCGAAATAAGTTTCCCCGCTTATCTGAAGTAGACCTTTCTGTCTGGAGGAATGATTTGGATTGGAAAAAAATGAGACATTTCATTCATTCACAGCTAATCATAGTTTCGTTTCGCCTTCAACAAGCAACAAATCGACGAGGAATTGTATTCAGACTTATGTTATAAATAGTTCAAATTCGACAAAAAACTTATTCATCGGAAAGTAACAGCCATCCCCAAGGCGTTTTGCATAAGTACCACCAAATATTTAACAAACTAGTGCACCTAGAAGACTGTATGAGTATAACTGGTTTACCGTAATATTTTGAGTTAACTGGCGGACTGGGCAGGTTCAGACCATTTACTAGGCATCGGAAAGACAGACATCAGAATAATCGTACAAACTCTCCTCAATCATACTTGAGTTTGTCTGCTTATGACTGCACGGAATGCGCTTTGGCGTTGCTTCTCCGTTGACCAAAATCCAGACGAGTAAATCATGATGATGAATGATAAAAATGCCTGCCGAACCACGCCCAGTTGGCTAGTTAGAAGGTACACATAAGGAAAGAGATGAATGATTGTGCTTTAGAATGCTGACTGCTCTCCTTCACATTTGGGGAGAATTGCATTGAGCGGTAGCGGACTGTAGCCGACTCAATCAACTCAAGGTTGGTATGGCCAGGAAAAGATTAGATTTCTGTGTGTAGTGTAATAGCGTGGGAAAAAAGGCAATATCTGGGGCTGTTCCGTGGTCAATAAAAGTTTTTGATGGTAGATTTTTTAGGCGTAGGAAAAAAATTGCAGAAAGGTTATTCATTTTTATCTAAAATTCTATTGTGCACCCTAAGTACCACATAAAATTGTTTTCCAATGGAAATCATCACTAAAGAAAGATTTTAGATCTGCAACACTCCGGAAGTTTACGGGTACAAGTGAAATAATATAAAACCTCAGGTAATGGTACCCACTTTGCAACCGAATTGACAAACTCGGAGAACAAATCAGCCGATCCTCAAACACGACAGACACGGCCAACAACCTCCGGTGTCTTATGCTCATAAAGGCCAATCGATGCGAGACTTTGGCATGCCGACTGGCTTCTCCCTGACAATAATCTCGGTTCCTCTAAAAATTCTTGTGGCAAAAGGCTTTACCAAGCAGCGTATCCTAACAATAGCCACCGCAGTTTCCACAAGCCTGGAATTTTGATGGGTAAATACAACATGGTTGAAAAGCTTGGGTAATATGCCAACTAGGAAGCACCACGCTCCGAGCCTCCCACGTTCTGCAATGGTGCAAGCTTCCTTGTTTGGTTGATTGTAAAGCCCTCTAGCAACAGGTTTTGAAGATGGTTTAGACACTATCCGTTATAATTCATGACATTTTTCCATTAGGTACCAAGTCGATGATTTGCAGAACTCTAGTGATTTTCCGTAAGCAATGATATCACAAAAAAGAAGGAACACCCTTCGCTTGAGAAAAAAATGGCTGTGGCTAATCCACCCTAATAACTTCAGCTTGCTGCAACCAATCGGGTTATTCATGCAGAGACAAATGAGGAATGTCCGTCCATCTCACTAACGGAAGCAAGAGCCGATTTAACTGAAAGCGTTCCTATTAATAGGGACAATGTGTAGTTTAGCTAGTTTTAAATAGCGGGAACCAAGCTGAAAGAACGAATTTTAGATTTAGCTAACAATATTATAACTGAGAACAAAGGTAACTAGCCAAAAATTTTGTGTGTGACTGGTAACCTTCGCTAATACATCGCAAATTTGCAGGCCTCCAGGAATCACCTGCAAAGATAACGTGGAATTCACGAGTAAATACTTTTTCAAACGTGGGTGGTACACGGATCAGTGGGTTTTGATGTCAACTGGCGGGGTGAATTTCAGGCAACTTGGTGGATCCTTATTTTTGTATGCCAATTCAGGTCCAGGGATAGGCTATGCTTCTTCTGGACTCCGTCTTGCTGGTAACAAAGTAGGACTCCAATCGCTTCTACAATTAAGCAAAGTCCGGCGCGTTTCAGAGATACCCGGCATACAACTTCGAAGTAGCGGTCCCTGTCGATTACATGGCTGGAATCCATTAGATGAGGCGAGCTAGCATTTGAGCTCAGTTTCTTCCAGTCAGCACACAAGGACACGATCATATGTTCTCCTATTCTGTCAGACAAACGCCTCGTTTTACAGCCAGCGCATGACGCTCTCACGACCATACAAACAAGCGAACCAGAAGCTGGTGTAGCAGTTTTGTAGTCTGTCCTTCACATTGTACCTAATATTGGAGCTGGACATGAAACTCAAGCACATATTAGTGGCCATCTATATCGTGCCAGCGATATGTCTAGTCCTTCTGACAACTAGATCAGCAGCGTGTAAGTTTTAGACAGGCATCCTTTTTCAGCTGCACACTTTTTAGTTCTCTCTTTATTGGTCACAGTCTTCAGTAGAAATTTTTAAGAACATCCGTTCAGCATTCATCGGGCAGGATTAAATGACACAGTCTCAGGTTACCGATTTCCATTTGACAGGAACTGATCTCAGACGTGTGTGTGTAAACTTGGGGAATAGTACCACATGACGCATCCAAATGTTGTAAGTATTTTTCAGAAAAGTAAAATTTGAACGGGTCCGACATTTTCTATGTTTAGCCTTATACGTCGTTCATATATACATACAACGAAGAAAACCAAGTAGAGCGGAGAGTAGACTTCAAACTTGTAAAAATCGGTAGTCGGTGATCAATATTAATAAAACCACTTTAAGTATTACGAGTCAAGTTTCGGTCCCACTACGCATAACTCAGTGTGAAAATGGAGTTTAATGAGGTCGGAAACCAACCAGCCAGCATCGGGCGACCCGTCACACTCATCATAGAGTGATCATCTTAACCACTACGCATTCAATTTAAATAGAGTAAAGGTTCATCGCTATTTTCGTGGATTGTGCCTGTTCTGTAAAATCAGCAGCCGGCTTTTTAAGATAGTTTTGTTTCTATAACAAGGATTTTGAACTGTGGGGAACTTCTCAAAGCCTGTGTTCCTCAGGCGTAGTAGACTAACAGAATTTTCCATTCTTACGTGAAACACGATGTAGCTTATTACATCTTCGTTGTATATTAAACTTTAGATCAGCATTCGCCAGGTTTGAAGTAAACACATGAGCCTCATGTCGTTCGAAAGGCGAAGAAAATTTAGCACGTGATTCAAAAAATTTTTTATGTCAAAGCCCTAGTAACACGTACACTTTATGCTCAAAACACTTCGACCGAAAGAGGATAATTTTGGCCACTATCAGTACCCACAAAAGTTTCCTTGGATCAGGCCCGAGTGACAGTCTGGGAAGCCAGAATTTCAGGCTAGTAAATGTCTTTTAGATGGATACATTGGAAATCCACCAATCTATGTATGTTGGTCCGAAAAGTAGTCAAAAATTGAGTTCGCACAGTCGTGGACAAAATTATATGTTTTGATCGTGTCAGGAGTACGTTTCCAAAAATTAACCATAATCTGTTTCATTTTCAAAGACTCCCAAAAAAGGGAAAGCATAAAACAATTTACACTAGTTTACGAACTTGGTAGTGATAATTCCTGATATTCTGACAGGACAGTCTGATAGTCTAAAAGAAATGAACGTTGGATGCCCTCGCCAGCAGTTTCTCACCACCTTGATACTAGTCAATAGATGGTGTGCCATATCCGGCTCAATCTCTCTCTTTTTCGCTGAACTATGCTCATTTATGTATGAGTTGTGTTCATAAGATATTCACACATCTCAGTTTGTCATTGCGAGTGAATGTTCACGCTGTAAGTCTGTCAACAGCAGGTGACTCACCGTTTGACGAGCCATGTTTCATACATCTGTCAGTCATCAGCAACCAATACCTTATCCGTTATAGACTAGGTTGAACACTTCCACAAAGGACAACACAGAAACCTCACGCTCTCAAACTTTGTAAAAAATGTGCTGTGTGTTATTTGAGGCTTTTATAATAAACGTTTTGGAGGAATCCCCTCAGAAGTACAGCGAGTGTGTCAAACGCATTGCGTTTGTCTCTGAGCTGTCGATCAACTCGAGTGAACAGGTCAATCAACCAGGCGTTCAAACATGTACCTGACGGATCGGAGAAACGCGTATCTGGACGAATTTCCTAGCAAAGCAGCAACCTTGTTTGTGGCCATCCATCTTTTGTTCAAAGCAACATGTTTATCCCAAGTTGACTGGCAGTTTGTACCAGTTCTGGTAGAAGGAATATACTGATTAGACGAAGGGGTATTCAGATGTGCATTTTGTGTTTTTGTACGTAAATGTATACTTCATTTCAAGGTCACTCTCTATGTGGGATTCACGACATATGTCTATCTCTTCTCGCAACCAGCTTCGGAAGAAAACGTTGAACGCAACTTATGCTAATATTTGTATTAAACATTACCTTTAAAATATCCCCGAAAAGATGATGATGGTCTGTTTGAACATTTAGCATTTGCCCCTAAGTTACGCTGATAAGAACGTGTATTTAAATCAACGATTATAACATAGAAATTCTGAACTTTGTTGATCACTCAAACAGGCTCTTTCTCATTGTGACCGCCCTCTTCATATTCATGTTTTTGTAGTCTTCGCTAATTCCCGCTGTGCTGAGAGTTTGTGTGAACTGCTGTTCCCTTACAGAGGGTGAATACTTCGGGTAATCTTTTAAACCTGGTGCACGCTCACCATTTTTGAGCTGCAGGTTGATGTTACAACAAGTTTGTAACTTAACTCCATAAAAGAACACATGGATGGCGGGAAATCTTTACAACCCTTGCAAACTCAAGAGAATAGCTGGCCAGAAAACGGTGTTTCACTTCTGTTTCAAACCGTACTTGGGTATATCCAGTTTCCGAAATGTCACTCTCCGCCATGTTCATTTAAATACAAACTACGAAGTGCAATGTTATTTCCTGGGCTGACGTTCGTGACAGCAACCGGTTGAACAAAATGAAGTAAAATTACTTCGGGGAAAAACTGGCATGAAAAAGTAGAATCTCTGATTAAGTTTGAACCACCAAGCGTTCTTTTTATTAACCAGTCGACTACAAAAGACAGCCAGCAGGATTTGGTTGACACTGAGACGGAAAATCTGTGGTTTACAAAGAAAAAGACCAGGAAATCTCTTGTTCCGAATACTAATAAACCCAGCACACATTGTGCCACTCTAAGAGGTCAGGGAAGTTCATCGTGTTTACCGTTGCTAGAGTTATCAATTGTTCTTGTGGGTTCTAGTCATATACAACCCAAATATGCTATTATCAGATCCAGTGACGGAGGAAACGCTCAAATGTGGTACAGCTGCTCAAAACAATACCATCACTGTGCTATTCACACTGATTCGAAATAACGACACAAGCCCTCGTTGTCGGAAACAGCATTCAACCGTGGAATGTTAGATTTCATTTACACCTGATAGTAGTATGAGGAGGTTTTTTTAATTTTTCATTTGAGATTTCGTTTCGTTGGTGAAACCAATCTATACTGGAAAACGAGGAATTACGAGACAGCTGTACTATCCTCCCTCGAAATCTTCGGCAGTGCGCACCTCACCAAGCACAGAATGTTTCCAACCTACGAACTTCCGGCCAATGGCTGAACATTTAACCTTTCAGTCACGAGCGGCTGAACAGCAGTGTGATGAGCTCTTCCTATATACCTAATACTGAGTGCCGTTTAGCCATAAAATACTTATGAAAAAAGGTCTTGAACATTTCCAGGGCCAACGAACTACGGAAGAATAAAGTGGCCCTTGCGATTTGTTGTAACAGAATCAACCCTATTAGTGTGAAATTATCATATATTTTTGCATGGAAACAAGCCGAATCTTCCCTGCTCTCGGGTGGGCTATACCCTCTGAAAGTGAAGACATTCACACTGCGCGTCGGGCACTCGTGACTGAAAGATGTAGCGTTCTATGTTGATGTAAGATGTGGTAATTTTCAAAAGCGATTTCGTCCTGTCAGTGAAGCCAGGCTGTGGCGAAAAGCCGACATGCAGTTCACAGCTAGTTCCTCTTTGTTCCGAATAATTAGGAGAGCGCGGCTGACGAAGCTTAGAAACTTTTAGTGAATAGTTCGTTTGAAAATAATTTCACAAGAGGAGCCAGTCAATAGGTGACCATGTGATGCGATTTACGCGACCGAATGAAAAGTTATGTCCTGTCCTGTCTATGTGAGAGCTAATCACATCGCCGATCAGCCACTCATGGCCAAACGGCCAAGTGTTCAACCCCTGACCGGACGTTAGCTGGTTTGCAACTCTCCAAGTTTAATGACATCCGTTCTGTTGATGAATCCCAACAAGGATAAAGTGTTTAATTTAGGCCCCAGTGATGGGGCCGGGAGAATATAAGACTCTGATTCTTCGTTTGGTGATCACGTGTCACATCGGATCAAGCTGTACACCCGCTGGGAGTCGAGGTGGTCGCCTGCTCCGCACTTTAATTATGTTGGGGTTTTAGCCCCTTTGATCTATTTTACTAACATAGCAGGGAGTGTAGCAGGCGAGTACAGCCGTTTCGTTAACCTTTAGCGGCTGCCAGGAACAAAAGAATTTATAAAAGACTGGTACATTAGAAAGAATAAAAGGCCGAAAAATGGTTATATAAAGACGTCAACGGAAAGCCAAGTCTGCGGTGGATACACACAGTGTAACATAAATTTCTGTGCACCTAATGCTAGGCAGGCATACCGGATGGTAGGGATTTGCCTGGAGCTTACCCGACATGACGTTAGTTAGAAAGCCTGCTCGGAGTCAATCTGTTAAACCATGGTAACATGCAGGCTATTTATAGCGGAAGCTAGTTTCCAGCAGTCTCATCGATTCTTGACCTGATTTCCTGCCACAGGATGATATGGGCCCTGCCAATCTTTGGGATAAACTTAGAAATGCACTATCTATATATGCGTCACTAGAACAAAACGTTTTTTTTATAAGGTAGACCAATCAAGTACAGGAATAATACGAGCTCGGATTAGACTCATTTTGGTGGATGAAGTCATTTTTGGATCATTAGCTGGGTATTTTCGATTAGGAATAAGATCAGTTTTTACTAAAAATCAGTGAAGAACCAAACTGCTCTCAGTGACCTTCGTAGACGTGTGTGATTATTTTCTAGGATATTAATTTGTACGGATGCGTTTTTGTGTTTACTTTGTAGTCGAACAAACTACTGTGGACATCTTTCGATAGCAAAGGGTCCTCCAGAAATATCTCTTCTTCAAGTTTTAGGCCTAATTTACTCCAGACACAGTGCAGGGAACTACTCACTTAGCCTCGTTTACGTGCTGCCAAGGTAAAGCTGGTAAGGTCCGCCCATTACCCATTACAATACTGTCAGCAGATAAGGGAAGATCACGCACACTTTGAATAAGCCGAACGACATCTAGAACACCAAACAGCAGCTGGATGATAAGCACACATGTCTACCGACTGATTAAAACCCCACTCAGAACCTGGTCGGCTGACTCACTACCATGTTCAGACACGTGAGATAAGGTGTCAAGAATGATGAAAAATGAAAATTGATGATGCCAATGCCTCATTCCTGCGGAATACCAAAGCGATAAAAAGAAGAACCCCTTCTTCAAACATTTTTTCACTGTCACGAACTACAGGTTTAAAGTTGGCAGGAGTGAGAGTGCCGAATCAGTACATAAAATTAACAAGAATGGAAAAATTTTGAAAAAAATACAATTTATCTCAAGACGAAAAGACCATCGAATTGCACACTGCCGTCCTTTTCACGTCGGCCAACCGAAAACTCGTCAAACAGACTGTGACTGGATCATTTCAGGAAACCTTGAAAACGAGATGCATAGACAAGCTGTTAGAACAAGCGCTGTGAAAGGCTACAATAAAATCTTTAATTACTGGATTCGACGCTGAAGCAGAATATGGATCATTAACTACCACCAGCAATCAGCCTGCGATACTCCACGTGGGCGATATTTGCACCAGTATAAATCAAATTGCAGTATGGAAAGCATGTTAATTGCTCGAGAAAATAGGACCGGATTTCAATCAAAATAAAAGGCATAACCAAACAGTATTTTTGGCTCCGTTAGTAAGCAGGATTACAGGCGAAAACCTCAGACGTGTGAGCCACAAGAAGACGCATCCACCGACCAAATACAAAGTTCTTAAACTGACTGGCGTGTGAACCATAAGGTAGAAGTGGGGATGCACTGCAATACTGTAGAATCCAATCGGAATGATAAAACAATCTACACCGTAAGGTTAAAAATGATGGATGCCAAAGAAATTGCATCAAAAGCGTGACAAAAAAGTTATCCCGACAAAGACAGAAACAGCAAAATTACACGGCCAAACGGGCAGTTTTTCCGCACTTCGAGAACATATCTGAATTTACAGGAAGCCTAAAAACTCAAAGTCAGCCATGATTGCCCCAAGCCAACTGGCATCTTCAGGAAATTGGTTACATGTCTAAAGAAAAAACCGGTGAAAGCGCAAAAAACAACTTAATTCGCCAAATCAGCTGCGTGGAGTTCAACACAGATTGGGTAGAGCTCACTGGTAGAGGGATATAATACAGCTATCAGTAGACCGGGTTCGATGGTTTTTCTATTCGGGAAGATCAATGACAGAAGTTAAGTTGGGAAGTTATAAATGTCATGCAACGTAGAGTTATATGATTTGAAAGATTTGTCTCATAAATATGGCAGCAATCCCAGCAATGCGTTCAAGCAATCAAAATAGTGGACTTGGTTATATTCGCGCGCCACGACAGATCGCCAAATTGATTACAGGATGAGATAAAAGCAGTCAGCAGACCAACGACCAAGAAACCCATCCCACTTTAGAGACGAACGTACAAAGATCACGAAGATGTCAGTTCTTCACATAAGCTAAACGTCAACCTTTTAGAAGGCTGCCTAATCAACAGTTTCACTGCAATGACCACCCCAACCCCCGAAAATATTCACCTTGCGAATAAAAACTACTCGTTAAAAATTGTGTAGAAGTAAGGATAATTGATGGAGTCGCCCGCTCAACCACTTATTACAGATATATTCCTCAATAATGACGAAATATTTGCTTGTAAACTGGCAAGCTTGGCAAATAGATCGTCTGCCACCTGTTCAACAGCCAAACACTCATCCGCAACCGCTAAGCCAAGGTCTACCTGAGTGTGTATACTCTATGCAAGCCCAATAAGTCGCACCAGTTCCAATGAAGAATTCACCTTAGCTGGTCGTTACATGTCACAGCTCATCCAAAGCAAATGCGTACAAAAAATGGTCCAAAGGCATTTATAAATTCTATTATAAATACTTTTATACTTTCGCTCAAAACGAAATATCTGAAGATCACTCTGTATGCATAGACTGTGTACATATATATGCAGTATATACACATACCAGTTATGCATGCATATTAATGCACACATACATAAAACCAATTTAGGTAAACATTTAGTAACCTTATCTAAGTAACGTGTTTCACAGGTGCAGTTGAAATGATATTAACTCGTGTCAAGCGCAAGTGAGCACCGATCAGTCAATTAAGAGGTTTTTGGCTGCTAAATTTAACTGAAACAGTCAGTAATACCTTTCAAACCGATTCGGTGACCCTAGACCGTTATTTCTGAATAAACTTTCTCTCTCATTTTTCACCACAATAGCTTTCTTATCAATGATTACATGCACGGTATTTTTGGAGATAGGATTTGTGTAGAGCAGCAACTAATTTAGGACCGGAAGTGCCGATTTAGAATTTTTTCTTAGCACACTGGGAGTCTGTCGCTTAAATCAAGACTTAAGAAAAAGTTGATGTGCTTGCCCTGTCGTGAAAGGACAAGAGGGTAGAAGAGTTGAGCGAAACGTCTTAGTGGATCACGACTCTCAACCAATACGGACTGATCCTCGGAAAGTTTTAGTTCTTGGACTGTTATGCTTCTTACCTCGACCCGATTGAGCTCCTTCAGAATTCGAGGACCATTAAAATGCGTTGGTGGTCGCTCTAAGAAGGAGGGTTCGTCAAAATGCAATTTAGTACCCAATAACGTATTATATTTAGTGGAAAACGGCTGTAAAATTGCGTCAAAACCCCTCGACAAAACTTTAAAAAATGGGCTGTTGGGTCAACTTTTGACTTTTACGCAATTCGAAAACTAGTTGGATTAATTTCAAAATAGACCTGTCCCTTTCGCATAAAAGCCGTTCAATTCCTTTGTTCTGGGATGAAAACGTGTCGACAAACGTGGGCTATTTTTTGGTGTAAAGGTGGAGTCTACCAGACGAGACTGGTAACTGATTTGTGTAACTAATTGTATGATTATATTTTATAATTTTATTGTATCATACCATACAGTACACCAGGTGTACACCAGGCACATTATTATTAAATATAGTTACATAATTAGATTTGGAATCATGTTACAGATGTGTTCTACTGAGAAGAATTCTTTATTTCCTGGCAAACCTTTAATCATGGGGATTAAATGTGGCACGGAATGCTCATTGATACACTGATCTTCCTCAGGCCTTCATGCGATTTTAGTATAACTCTAAACATTTTATCTAACGATGTCAAACATTCTTTTATTCTCCTTTACTTTTCCAGCTTCTCATAATAAATGATAGCTGGACATCTAGATGTTAGCTGGAACGTGGTGCGCAGTCCTCAGCATTTGATCTTGCTGGAAGAGGAGGTTATATGTTCTCAGACACTGCCTAGACAACCAGCAAACAGCTGCGCTTAAGATATTGCCCTAGGAACCACTTTGTCATCCGGATTAGTCGACTTAAGCCGACGGTAATGACTTAGATGGTTAATGGTATGAAAGTAAGATATGTATCGCAGAGTTTGGCTTCTGAAACACAGGTTTCAGACAGACAATTTGACCACAAACTTTCGCATATAGCAGACCTTAATTAGCAAATGTGGTCATTTATTTGGGTGCGGACGCTACATGTTCTCATCCCGAAGCACACAAGACTGTCGTGTTAAAAGTTGTACATGCGAAACAAAATGACGGCTGTACGTAAGTGGTAACTACAAAATTTGCGTAGATAGTGCAGCTAGAATTATAGAGAATAGAAACTTATCGTACCATGACTGCACATCAGTTAACGATGCAAGTAATGAGCCATTAGAAGTACCTAGATCCTTCAACGTACCGAAGTACTTTTGTGCACTAGCCTCTGATCCTAGGATTCTCATGATGTTTTGCATCGACTAACCATTTTTGCGTGCTCGTCTGCCTGATCAAATCTGTGAAAGCCTAGGAGGAAGGTGGTGCGAAACCAGCCTTGCCCCTATCGTCGCGCAAAGCTGCCTAGTGTTGCGAGTGGCTCACTTCGTGGGTCGGTCAAAATTCAGATACCGATGAAATTTGTCTCACCGAGCTGTACAGGACGTGAGCCCGGTGCTTCTTCATTTGTGCGAAAGGAACAAACCTTTCGCGCCACAGCGATGAATGGACCCTCCACCTGTACAATATGGTGAGGTGTCCAACAAATCCTCTAGCTGCATATAGGTCACCCGTCACGACTCTGATATTTGAGAACGTCTGTCCGTAAGAATGCATGCAAATTAGATCCAAAGTACAACTGTTGAGAGTATCATTTTGGACTTGGGTTACGTCTCGTTGTCAGTGATCTTCATTGATTGAGTTGAGACAACGCTAAAAGCAAGCGGTCAGTTTGCATCTGTCTTGAAATATCCTATAGTGGAATGTCTTTCAAAAAATATATATCATTAATTTCGTGTTGTGCATAGAAGTTTTAGGGATTTTTGAAAAAACAAATGTGAAGGTTATTGCCGCTAGGTTTAGTAACTTAAGGAGGCGCACCACTAGGCTGGTGATTGCACTCAAGTGAAACCCAGCTGAAACTGGACGTGCTTGTTCCTCCGTTGTCTGGTTAGCCTGGTGAACACTACCCAGATGATTTGCATAATCTTGATGTGTCCATCATCATCATTAGAGACGAATAATGCTTGCCAGGCTACAGTATATTTATTGATAAAAATAGGAGAAAGCACTGTTAGTTTGGCCCTGAAAACAACGCAACAAAATTCAGAAAATTGTGAGAAACATTTTGCCTGAAAACCAGACAGGAAGCCGACGAGCTGTCTTTCAAACGGGGCAGGAATCTCAAGCATGCAAACGATTTTAGGTGGTAGCGCGTAAAATCACTTGTACTAGTTTGAGTGTATCGAAAAATTCTCTGGTTAAAGCAGAACTTTCTTTCGGAAAAATGCAGTTTGATTAAATTCTCATAAATTAAGGTGGCAAACAGAGGTACGTGCCCGTAAGTTTGAGCTAGACTGATTGGATTGATCGATAAAAGAATAACACAGGCCTTCATTAAATCATCTGGTTGATTAAATAAAGCAGTTCTGTTAATTCATTGGATTCGCAGAAAGTCCACAGGTTTGCATATGAGTAAACAGAATCAGGAAAGATTTGGCTGGGATTATATGAGATGTCCCAAACTTCTTTCACTTTGGTTCCCAGATGCATCCGAAATTAATTGCGCAGATTGTTAGGACAGTTTAGGCGTCGTGCTCAGGAGCAGTACCTGGCATGTATGATGAATGAAACACATGCATTTTAGGGATTCCGGCAAGCGCAGAGGGGCGAACATAAAATACACGCCTTGTTTACTCATCATCCTATATAACACAGATGGCCTTCACAGAAACATAGTGGGATTGGAGTTCCGGTGTTACAAAATTCACCCAGCAGCATACATGCTGTGCCAGCCGATTGTGATGTAAACAATCATCATCAAAATGGCACTATTTCCTTCAACAATTAGAGTCCCCCATTGTTTCAGGCGTTTCTGAGGTTACCTGACTGTGTCCAGCTGACCGGCGGCCAGCCGATCGAAGACGCTGGGACAGCCACTATTTTGCCGTTTGGGTTTTTGGGTGTCACTGAAGCACGCGCACCTTCAGCTTTCAAAACAGATACTGCAAGCTTGTAAAGAGAGTACTTGTGTAGCATGGGCAACACCCTCAATTTGTATGTTTTTTGTTATGTCCGGCGGTGAAATATCGGAAAGGTCCATAATATGCACTGTTTCTGAGTTTTATTAGGATCCCAACACTTCCCTGTTCCTAAGAATTACTGCTCCAGGGCGTAAGCAGAATCATCCAACTAACATTGATGTGGACAGGATTTCCACGCATCTCACAAACATATATATCTAATATATATTCCATGTATATAATTAGAACATTACATATGAGCTAAAACGTTGTTGACTGACGCAATCCAGTATGTGCGGACATGATAGTTATGAGTTGTCGTATTGAGTATAAGATTGCATCGGGCATCCGTCGTCTTATTTGATAATGGGCAAGTTTCTTTGTCATCTGAACAAAATCACTCAAACGAAAGATGATAGGCAAGCCTCTAACTGACGTCTGAAAGTTTAATTAGTACAGCCGAAGAAATCTCAGACCAGTCGATACTTGTAGATTTCAGATCGGATTTTGTTACATGATGCTTCTCCATATTCCACTCACTTATCAAACAGTTTGTTGCAATGCAGCCTGATCAACCAGTAAAACATTCTTTTCCATGAGTCGCATTCACAGTTAGCTAAAACTGTTGGGGGCGTATGAGATATTTTACATGGGTTAACATTGCTTCAGGAGAACCACATCAAAGGTAAAAAATGACTTGGCCAACTTATGAAAGATGACAGCAAGCGCTTCACAGTCCCTTGTCTATTAAAAGCGCAACAATTGTAGGCATGCTACTTTACTGGTCTGGCAAATTTTCCAAATTACAACAACTTTAGCTGGTACTCTGGGTGAACTGACCCGTTATTCCATAATTGCCAAGGTTATTTGCATCCAATTTTCAGATCTACGTGTAAACGCAAAGCATTCGTCGTTTAAGTTATCATGTGGGATCTTACACCACTCAAACAATAGCGTGTATCCTCACCCCGTCATCTTGACTGCTCCCCCTTAGGTTTGGGAATTAACTCGACCTCTCGTGATTCCTTCTGGTAGTTTTTTGAAGAGGATACTTTTATTTCTCATCAATGTCAGACAGCTAAATATTTTTTTCAACTTGAAAGAATGCAAAAATGAGAAAATTGAATTACTACTAGCACGTTTTGATGTACAGTGAGCAAAATGTGTTTGCAGCGCCATAAAATACAGTCAAAACCCCAGGCCAATGATACGGAATACCACAAACTCAATACTATAACGAATCAACGACACACAAAAAGGATGGATAATTAGTGTCCATGACTAAGAACATGGTTTTCTTGGTAGCGGAGTACCAAAGCCTCTTTTCTGAAGAAAGGATGTATTCTAAACCAAGAGGCTGTATTAGGTAGAAATGCACACGGTGAGTTTTTTGCTCAGACCGACTCATCTAGTATGCTCAGTGCTTGGAAGATTTATTTGCCTTTCAATCTTTAAACGACTTTTGTCTGGCTGGTAATTCTTGACTAATAACAACATCTGAATTCACTACTTGCAAAGTTTTCACACGGCATTCCATTACCACAAAGACTTTCGCTGGAATGCCTTCATCGTACAGATAGATCTGTATTGGCTACAGCACATCGGATGCAAGCATATCTGATGAGTACAAATCAGGAGAATACTACTGCAGCGATGTCTGAAGACTGCGAAATTTGGTTGCATCTCGCTAACAGAAGAATTTAACGGCTGACATTTCAACTATTCTTCTGATTTCGAATCTGTATTCACAATCATCTTGACCCATAACGAATATATCTCAAGGTCAGCAACATAGACGAGCCCAAGCTTCAATCAAGTAGCGGTAGCCTACTTTAAGAAATATAGCTTCATTAAAAAATCATAAGATGGCTATTCTCCAATCCCACTGTGGGGATGAATCAAAACTTACTTTCGTGTGACTAAAACAAAACTTAAAAAGGCCATAAAAATGCATTAAACCAAGGATGAACACACAATTTTTGGCGGGTTTGAGCTTTAAATAATGGAAGATCACTCAGGACGGTAATTCATCTTACCTGTTCACTATAGTCTTCACAAGTAGACACTTGCTTTCAAATGTTGACCAATGCGCTTAGTTGCCTTCCCTTCGAAACGCATATGTAATTGCCTATATCAGTCAAGTGTTATCTATGCCGCCATCTTTTCAGAAACGCGTTCATTTGCGTCGTCCATGCTACCTAAAATTTTCAAAGGACTGCGATCTGAATTAACTTTGGGGCACGTGAATGAAGCAGAAATACATGTAAGTATGTGAGTTACTCTGGATCAGGTTTCTAAAAGGTCAAAAGGGGGTTCTTGAAAAATACGTGTAAACCAAAGAACGAACTACATTTTAAGGCAATTTATCTTCCAATCTTTCGCCTACCGGAAGTGCCACTTATTGCTTGAACCACAACAGCTTATGACACACAGATGCATCTGACTTTCACATCTTTTCACATGATTTAACGTTTAACGTCTGTTAGCGCCACAATTTCTGGAGTGAGCTAGACGTTGATGCCCGTCAGAGGAGATAGCAAAACGTCAAAAAGTTGGCGCAAACGAGGTTGTGATTCGAAGAAATTTAATCATTTGCTACAGAGTAAAATAGATCTATTTGTAAACACGTTTCTTGTATTTTCTTGGGCAAGTCAGCTGTACATCTCCGGGGAAAATGATCGCATTGTATTCACTCAATGTGTAAGAATAACTGTGCATTTCAAAATACTGCTGATTTCCAGAGGATTTGTAAGGCATCGCTTGACTGTGAATAGTAATATAAATGCATTAATTTATTTGAAAGGAAGACGGACATGTTATACCAAGACATAAGCAATCCACATATAGTTTTTAGGGCGAAATTGTTCTCACATTCTCTGGGTGGGTAATAACTTGGGAGAAGCTGTGTCAAATAGTAACCTAAAAAATAAACGTCTTTTGCAGTGTCCATTTTTTATAAGTATACGGGTAATCAGTAGTTAAAACGTTCGCCACATTTGATCAATGATATGCTTCACCCCAGACAGTTTCACATTACCGCTGTAATACTACTTGTACTCAGGTGTTACTTACCATAGTTAATCTAAAAGTAGACGCTCGATTTCAATTCATCTGTCTGGTTTAATGAAAGGCATTTCTTAGGCAGTTCTCCAGTACACTAAAGAAAATTCTTAAGAACCTCCATATTTAATGACACTCCTCGGGCGACTGTGCAATGCACCGGTTTGTCGGAAGCAATAGCAAAGATTTCATCACGTGAATGATACCCCATGCTAGGTCATGCGTGTTCGTAGCGATCACAGTGAAAGCGTTCCGATGTTATATTTTGCGCTCCCAGAAAAAACTCTTCTGAGAATACACTACATAGACTACCTTATTTTTCTAGTCCATGGGTGGAAACAGTGGGGCACTTTGGTTTACTGAATATAACTCATTAAAATGCACAAATTTTTTTAAGTTATTTTATCCAGACATTTATAATGTTGTTGTGTAAACGAGATATGCCAAGCTCTGTGAAGGAAAACCCTGCCTAACTGTCAGTCTAGAATTTGGGGGTTAGAGTAAAAGCTTCCTATTTGGAGATTCTTTTTAGCCTTCTACGAAAATGAAAGTTATGCCATTTATCCTCAGATGTCTAGGAGGAGTACGGATTTGTGATACTCTTTTTATGCATTTCTAAGTTTTACAGCAGCAAGAGGAGCTACCATGATTTGTCACACAAGAAAGAACGGATACTTAATCTTGCTACCTGGTTGTGGAAGGTAAAATGTAGTCAGGTGGACGCATGTTCTAGGAAAATAGCAGTCATGAAAAAAGTGATTAGTCATTTTAGTGGTTCCAATAAAATATCCATTGATGGCGGAGAAAACTTTAAGCCTAGGCAAAATATACAAAAACTCAAAGATTCAGCTAAACCTCACCAAGGAAACTGTCTTTTTAAAGGAGAGAATCCATGAAAACAATCTTCAATTAATTTTGACAAAAGGTATCAATTTCTTTGGAATGGGTTTTGCGAGAATACCCGTTGGTTCGACCTAAAACTTTTTTGGTTAAAAGCCGTTTCAGTTTGAAAGGGGCAGGAAACCATACCACCAGATCAGTCGGTGTTCCCAAGATATGATCAGTTGAAATGTCAAACAGGAGTTAAATTCACCAACTGGTAAGATTTATCGACATACAAGTCACATGCCTTAATACTTTCACAAAACCACCAGCAGTGAAAAAGGGCCTATTTCAAGAAGAAGTCTCCTTGCACTTTCATTAATGTTGAAGAGCATTTGGCTATAAACAAAAGCACTGGCCAATTCTCAGCTGGCGTGGACAAGACTACAAATAACGTCTTAGTAATTATTAAGAGTTTAGCCGCCGTAACTTTCTCTCCTTTTAATTAGGTGGGTATGATAAACAAGTGCGTACTCTGAGCTCAGTCTTCTTATCCCTGGGGTAAAATAACACACCTGTGCCATTTAGTCAGGTGATTAGGGGAGTACATGGATTGCGGTTTTCTGAATGATGTGGTTTTAAATAGATGGACTGAGCTAATACGAGTAAAATGATGACTTGGCAATGAGCTCAAACCCAAAGCATATTTAGAGAAGCGTAGGCAAACTCGCCAAGTAAACTACTGATTGATATCGGTGAACTTAATGCACAGTCAATGAGCGACCGAAAACTGGCAGCATTTTTATAACACGAGCAGGAAGAAGAGTTTCTTCTGAAGTAGCAAAATTCTACAAACAACATAAGTAAAAACAACACCTTAACCGAGATGGGATGAGACGTGAATTGATCCATTATTTTTGATGTGCATAGACCGATCCATAACCCAGTGAAGTTGAGCATTCCATTGTTGTGTTAACGTTAATCAGTGTTTTGTTAATCCAGGTTATTTGCTCTCTTGTAACTGTTTCAAAATTAATGTAATTTTAAGGAGGAAGCAGCCTGAAGCCGGAGTCTCAACGGCGACAGTCTTCACCATGCTGCTCCATACTAACGACGTCTTAATTACCAATGCATCGCCTTCATTTGCCGAAAAATGTTGTCTGATTAACTATTGTCAAACTCTTCACTTGTCAGCTGACAATAGATTTCAATGGAATACGAAACACGTCGCCAGAGTGAAACTGAAATGTCTACAGTCTATTTTGAATATTCGTTTAATTGTTTTGTGATTTTGTGTTAGATGAATTTTCAAAATATATGCTCTGCTGCACAACATGCTGTGAATGCATTTTGTTACCCTAAATAACCATTACCCTTACTAGTGGACCACACAATACGGTTGTTGTAACCCCTACTTGACCAAAAGTTGACAACTGGAACGGATATCTTGCTGAGTGTGAAGACTAACCTCATCTTACATGGAGATTTCAATGAACATCAACTGACTCATTTGTCCACAGTATTATCCACCTCAGTGCGTTTCCGGGAGACCGTGTCTTGTTTTAGTGGGAACGGTATTCAAGATGTCAAAGGCCACAATCAGTAGCTACCTGTCAAAGTTATTCCGTATTAGAAATAGTATCATTTTAAAGAAAAGCATTTGCAAAACCGAAATAGCAAATATATAATTATATCACCTTTTGCTATATTGCATTATAAAATATTACTGTATTACTATACCAATGAATGCATAAAAATAACAAATACGTCAAAATATTAGTTTGAATTTTCTCTAGTTTGTGCATGATTCTTAGCAGGTGTGCGGCGATAGCTGAAGATATTATTCACTGATTTGTGTTTTCGTCACACTTGTGTTCAGCTTTGCAATATAACCAAAGCCAACCTCCTAGACATTGGACTTATTCTTTGCTCAGCGTACGCTGAGTCTCCTCACTAATTATTAACCAGGCTCTGATTAGATGTAATCTAATTACCCGAATACTGATTGGCACTCAGTCGGTTCCAGGCTGGCATTTAGAAAGTACTCACAAACTGAGGGGTTAAGAAAACCTCGTGAGGTCCTGTAGAAAATACATTCAACACAATCTATTATGCCGAAGAGTTCTCAGAGGTTTGCCAACAGACGCAAATTTGGTTAAACAGGCAGACAATTAAGTTTATGGTGAACAGTATCCGAATAACCCTTTCTTATAGACAAAGGCAATAAGTTGAAAAACTTACCTAAAGTTAAATCGCAAATGGGGACAGTAAATTATTCAGCGGCGTTTCTTTTGTCGATTTAATGCGAACAGCTATACGTGTAGGTTTTCAGTTTTAGAACTACTCTGAATGTACACAGTTTGCCTTGTTATTCTAATACGGTCTACCAGAAATACGCAAGGAAAACAAAGTCAAAACCTGTTTTGAATTTACCGGCCACCACAGCAGCAACAACAACATTAGCATGTTTAGTCAACAATTCAAAACTCTGTCCGGAAAATGAGGCAACTTGATTAATTCATACATTTAAACTGGGTTTGTGATGCAAAACCACAACCGCATAGCTACTGTCTTAGCGTTGGCGCCGAAGAATTTTGGTTAATTTTGTGCCCACCTGCAAATTAGGCCGGCTTTTATTATCAAGGCACCTGTGATGATATCCTTTGTGCCTAGTTTGATAACGTGAAATGTGACAAAGAATTAGCCTCGTCCGAGAAAAAGAATGAAAATATCCGATTATAATAAATAGGCACGGTCTGTACGTCCAACCGTCAAGAAAAAATCAATAAATTAGCATACATCTAAGAAAAACAGAGGTGTGGGCCAAGGCTGATTGCAGTATTCAGACGCCAAGAATAAAATCAAACGAGTCAAATAGTAACTGCAAAAATGAATGCACGTAAAGCCTCAGGTAATCGAAATACATCCTGATTATAGACCTTGTCATGTTGTTTTAATTGCGGTCATTTCGCGAAGCTCCTTCCGTTAAATAAAGGCCCAATTGATATTACGCCGTGCAAAAGTCACTCGCGGGCACATTATCTATGGTCTACTGAGTGCACCCCTGAGTTCACATACTTTCTGCCACTTTCAGCCTGCACACGCTGAATGCTAATTCATTACTGAACCGAAAATACATTACTAGTCTCACTGGTGACCGAGCGGTAGTGGTTGAGATTCGAAATTACAAACTGATGTGGAGGCCACAAAGCTGACATGAGCTATATTCGCCTAGTTATTCAGTCAATTTGACACCAGCATAAAATGTAAACAAGCCCAAACCAATTTTATTCGGCACTTTTGGCCCTGGAAAAATCATTTTTTTAACAGTTTAGCCTTAACGTATTCCACGAGAACAATGTTTACACAAGTGCTGATCCGCTTCACAGAGTAAAACTGAATGGTGGTTTGAATTGTTTTTCGTAGTATTAAAGATCTGGAATTTCTTAATTTGGAACAATCGGGACAGCTTTAAACTAAGCTGACAAGCCACCTATTGTATTCAGGTGAATATTCATTAGGAACATTTTCGGTGGCAAACAACGTTCCCCTGCAAATTAGGTTTGTGTTACGCGGAAACTCAGACGAACCTCAGCTGGTCCCCTTGTTCCTGGTACTCTTCAAATGAGTGTGCTGGATAGAGATCACCTATTTTCCCCATTGTAACAATATCCAAGAAATCGAATCATTTTCGGTCACGCCATTCTTCTCATGAGGTCAGTGAAACCTTTGAATAGCCCAGCACCATTTTCGCCCTTAAAGAGCATCAGTTGATTGTTGTCTTAGGAGTTCCACCAACTTGTTGTTCTAATTCAACACCAAATTGCATGTACTGCGCGATACACACATACCTTCAAATCAATTTGGATTTAACATGAGACTTAACTGAGATTCAGTTGATTGACTGCAGCGAAATATAAAAGAAATTTTACTGGATGTGCTGACGGCCCAGAGCACAGACATCCGTTCTGCAAGGATTTTTTTATATCATCAGATTCCAAGCTACGATGAAATCAAGCAGTTTGCATAATTGGGGAAGTTTAGGCGACAGAAAGATTGCCCATCATTTAGGAAATGGGGATTAATCAACGTGGGCATTGTTTTTCAATGTCCGTTTTTACTAAAGTACCAAAAAGTAATGTGCAAAAAGGAAGAGTGAGGTCCATTGTATAGCTGAAATTTGAATAGCAAGTTGAAAAGTTTGAATTCATGACGCCACACGCTGTCACCCAAATGGTATTGAAAAAAACAATCAGAGGAGTAGTATACCATGCTAAATATTTCTCAAGTGAAAACCATACTTCATTATGGGACCACAACGCTTTGTTATTCGTTTTCTTTTCGGCAAATGAGTGACCAGCTCGCATTTGAACCTTTAAAATCAGTACCTAAGTATACGGCAATTTTATTGTAAAGCTAAGTTCCTATGCAAATGACCTGAGAGAGATTGCTGCCGGTTTTATTCTCCACAGATATTGAATGGTCCGGATTACCTTGCTTCGCGTGAAATTTGAGGTTTTAAGGTCTCCTCTATACAAGCTCTGGAATTATTGTTAAAAGAAAAGAGTAGTTTTCATCTTTTCTACTATTACTGTTCACGTGTGGTTGAAAATACGGTACTATTTGTCTACGGTAGCGAAGAATCAGTGTTAAGCACTGATTTCATCCTGTCGATGATGAAGAGGGTGATGATGACCCAAGATTGTGAAATTGGGTCAAGTCAAGTCAGGTCATGTTCCATACATTGTGAGAGGGCCGAGTTTTCAGCTTAAATGTTACTCTTTATTATGGAACCCGACAAGAAAAACTAAGAAAACGTGGAAGTCGGAAGGTTCATGATGAAGGACATACTGGTTTGAAATGGGTTCCCTCAGTTATCTGCAGAGTAAGCCGTTAGTTATCTAAACTAGGGATGACTGCTAAACCTCGTCACAGCTTAATATATTGCCAGAAATAAATGGTTAGTGGCCTGCCTCAGGATTACTCGTGCTATGTCTAGGCAAGAATCGAAATGCTTGCTGAATACACAACTACCTGAAGCTGTCTCAAGAATTAAGATTCACCCTGATAAGTGTCTCACGTATCTAACCTCACCACAGTGGTCACCCAAAAATTTCTGATGAAGCAGATGAATAGTTGCATGCAGTGACAAACTGGCAGATGATGTTGAAAAGCCTCATGATTTGTTTAGCCTCCCAGGACAGAAAGCAAGATGCGAAATTTCCTGGGAATGAAATGGATTTGAAGAAATCGGCCCAGGTTAGTCGGTTGGGAAAACCCTAGGCATTTTACACTTGGACGTCTGAGAAGTTAGGCATTCCAAACTATGCCACCGAAAAGTGCTGAGAATGCAGACCTGATGTGAGTGGAAATATAGCACCGAAACTTTTGGGGTGACCTTGCTGATTCAACAATTTCACCATGCAAGCTTGAATGCATCTCAAATAAAGACAAACCAAAGTGCATCTATGTGGAATTAGGGGATCGTGAACAACATGCACAAGTCGAAGGAAACAGGACGATGGGAACACACAGTAAATGGCTTGCATGAGTCAAAGCTGGAGAAGACATTTGGTTATCATCGTAGGGGTGCTAAATGCTTTTGGTGAAATATATTTGGGAATTATTCGGAGTAGAACCTTTCAACAACAATAACGAAGATATTCGCATGGGCAAGGAACAGCATTCGCCCTTTCGTCCAGTGTGATAACCGCCTCACAACGGCTCGCATGAAACGCAGATGAGAAAATTTCAAAATTCGCAGAATTGTTTGAGCAGCGTGCACCAGCTGATTAGTAGTAACATATATAGCAACGTGACACTCGTGTAGCGAGTATTCCCTGAGCTTCTTCGGTTTCACAAAACAAGCAATCGAGCAACAAATTATGACCTGTGATGTGGCAAAATTTGTAATCAGCTGTCCATAAGAACTTCCATTGTGGTTACTGAGCCCGGTAATGTGTTGTGTTTCGTGTGACAGTTTGTAAGCTCATCTTCCTGTAGACTGTTCTAACCGACTAGCGGAACATTACGGTTTCTGCATGGTCAACACTGTGGAAGCAAGTGACAGGACAGAAACGCTCAGCAATGCACCGTTTTTAGGCTACATTTAGGGTGTTTATTCTCAAACGGAAATAAGCCGCCGAATTTTAGCCACCTAGATTTTGAGCTACCGGAATGATGTTTCAGGAGCAGGGGAGGGAACAACGTGACCGCATACCAGATTGAGTATTTCGGAGCAGCTGCGTCCAACGTAGCCAGAGTTCACCATTATATGCCTTACTTTGAAGATTAATGCCAAATTTTCCTGACTATGCTCTGAATCACTGTGTTTCAAGCACAAAGTATATGTACTACCACTGGAAGACCGATTCAAACGGCCAACAGGTTACATATAATTTTACGGTAAACCAGCAGCATTTTATTGAGTTGGAGGGTTGAAACTTGGAATATTCCCAACGTGAGCCACGATAGGCTTGTATTTCATAATTAGAACAGCAAGCCGAAAGTGTAGCGACAGACCCTATATGGAACGTTATCAGAAACCATCTGACTCTCGTGGACACCGCATTCCGCAATACTAAAAAGCTTTAGGTGATCATTCGTAAAGTAAGAGTTAATCATACATTGTTAGCATTCGCTCTTATGAGCCCTAGCTCAAACGAGGGACGGACCTGTCATAACACATAAGTCAACCCCACACACTAACCCAATCCATCACAGAACTACGAGTGGATGTGAATCCAGAAACGTTGTTAGGTTTTTTGTTTAAGCAGATAATGAAGTCAGCATTGGCTCTTGCTCCTGATTCAGTAAATATGTTGCAGCTGACCTAATAAGGTTGGTCTATTCAGAAAACACAAGAAGCTCTGTATAGATGTTTCATCCATACTGGGAATCACCGACAGTGCACATCCTACGAATCTATAGGACGATTCAGTTTCCATGAGCAGCTGAATATGAGTGTGATTGACTCGCACTTAGTCAGCGCACAGTACCACCCAACTTGTAATCACGTGAAAGGGAGCTTGACTAGCTTTTTGAATGATGATTACTAACTAGTAAATTATTCTTCCCGATGAGCTCCTTCCGGTTTTTGCATTCCCACAAATAATAACAATAATAATAATAAAATAAAACCAACTTCAGTAACACTATGATTTCCACTCATACCTGTAACAAAGGTGGATGAAGCGATTCCACGCTGCTACAGTACCATATTAGGACAGGAATTTCTCTTGTGTCCTCTGGGCACTGCTTTTCATTCTCGGGTACTATTACGTTTAAGCTCGATATCCTTTACTAGTTCAGATCAAACATTCGTTGCTTCTTCACATACCCCGTAAATTACACGAGCCACAACCTAGGGCAATAGACAGATGAACCTTCTTAAGCATACAGTTGCTGTAACGTTCATTGAGATTTAGACCCGGGAGCCTAAAGCTCCTTCTAATACACTGCCACTACTTCAGTTTCCGTCCGTTCTGTTTGTCGTTGTCGCCTAACGGTTTTTACTAATAATCGGAATACTGTCATTTATCTGTTTGTCATGCACACGGTCTTTTTGTTACACCGCTCGGGAGATCGTTCCACTCACAACGACCCGCATTACAGGCATGTTTGCGTTGCTGTACGTTAACATGTCCTCATTACAGTATCGGAGAACTCGGTTTCCACCTTGTTTTTATTCGTCCAAAACCAACTATCTAGGCCTGACACCAGCCGACCCTGAACTAGCTCTGTACCCGGATTCGTGTTTATGCAGGTACAGTTTGCTTCAGATAGAAGGCAAACATCAAAATATATAACGGAATCTGCACTACCACCCTCATATTCGAATAAACTGCTAACCTGTGTAAATTCATGGTTCGCAGAATAATGATGAGAAGCTGAAAACTAACAGGCCATATAGTTTACTCACAACAAGCTTGATGGTTGCATTATTATGTCTTATTACGACGATATCCTCTCCTTTACGAGGATACTCTACCAAATCTTTACTACAAAAGCTAATAGTTTTATTGAACCGTGAAGGTAGACATACTGAATAAGATTATCGCCCATGGAGATCGAAGCTAGAGTGACGAAGGCAAATTGTGCGACCCAGCACCCGTGTACACGTGTAATGAATGTTCCACTAATAAGCCCATTAGGCCACTACTTAGCAATAAAAAAGTATTTTAGTGAAAAGTTCACTTCCCGTTTACTTGCTTTCATTATGACGGAATTTCCACTTGCTGGATGCACTCCATCGTGCACTGTCCTAGCTTGTTCTTCCCCCACAAGGTGGTACCACACTACTCTTAACAGTCCGTGAACGCGTCATGTAATATCATTTATTCAAGTGCAGGTCACAGTAGCAACGTAGCCGCCAAACCAAAAATTTGGCAACCTGACACTTATCGGATCAAATCCGTTCCATAACGGATGCCTGAGCCATATTTTCCCAAAGACATTTCATAGAACAAACGTCTTAGGCTTAGCAATGATATTTCAAATCACTTTAAAAATGGGATTGGATTTTTGTTTTGGGATGGGGTTACGGGGTTTGAAAACTCTGACGGGAAAATACGTTTCTCACCTGGTAATATTGCTTTGCTTTGCTTTACTGCTGTACTGATAAGCATTCTCAAAAGCTTAATGTAACGTTGAATCAAAATATCTGGCTTTCAGGTTTCGCTTCACTAGGTTAGAACATAGGTCTAATGTATACTTTACTCACGTATGGCAGGCGAATATCAAACCCCACCCCTCCCCCCCATTTCCTTCGGAAGAAAAATCTTTCAACAAACACGTCACTGTTCGACCATTAATGAGAGAATTTGTCACCATCCAAAACAGAATAAAGCTGCAGAAAGCTAGATTTGTGAGTCTAAAATGGAAAATCTCTCCATCAAGCTACAATTTAAAGGCAGTCCTCTGGCCATAGTTGTAAAACACATGTTGCAAGTTCTTGGTGGTACTTACTCGGACGCACTGCATATTATTCAGTCAGCAACGAGACACTGCTGCCCCAGATATCTTTGCACCATATATCGTTATTAGTTTGCATGCAGCACCCGGCTGCACCAACGGGGGCTTAAATTAACGTGCTTCGGAATGCGAGGTGTTCTGCCTTTGGATACTGACCGACCGATGACAGCAAAATGATACCGAACTTATTGACCATCAGACGTACCCAAGCCAGGCGCCATTGGGTTGATCCAAGAACATCACTCGGAGATTTAACCTAAAAATCTCCATCCGAAACTGTTGGTGTTCGGCGAAGCCACGCGTGCATGCGCGGAAAACCCTAAATACCCTATTGGCTCACCTTCGCAGCAGAGTAGTTGACGTGTATCGTTTACCTCTTCGTGGTTACGTTCACCATTTTGTTCCTTCGTTTTGCGCTGAAAATGGACTATTTTAAGTTCGCGGCTAATAAGCTTGGGGGGTTTCGCACTGTCAGTAGTCTGTTAATGCTCCAATAGAAAAATTTATACCAGCACAATGGACAACGCCTTCAACTGCTTATACAGCAAGGTGGTAACAGTCGCCAAAACTGAGCAGTTTACGTCAGCTTAGGAAACAAGTTTTCGATATGACATTGCATAATGAAGTCAACTAATGATGTTTGCTTTGCTTTTGGAAAGAATGATGAACTACATCCGGATTATTTGGTGCTTGGTAGGCATTCTCAAAAGCCTTATTTGAAATCCAAGAGCGCACAGCGCGCCTGTAAATTCAGTGTAGAAATTGAGGAGGAAGACCTCTGTCCCCTGCTGAATGACTTACACTTGGTTTGAGGCGGTTAAACTCTCTGTGGGATTCCCGGATCAGAACTGTCTATTCTGATTAAATTCCTAGAAATGTGCCGTCAGCATTCAAAGATTACTTTTTATGGAAGACTGAAGGCGTAGCTCATGCTTGGAGCCCAACTTGTCAACGATATTGCCATCATACAGCCTGGAACAATTGAGTCTGTTCAAATACCCACACAACGCAAAGATTAACCGTGAGTCAAGACCCCGCAATTTTAGTGGACTTTTGTCGACACGTCTCAGTAACGGAACTAGTGACAGTAGACCTAGCTGCGTCAGTCTGTTGCACACACAAAAATGAAGCATATCTTTTACACATTTGGCCGGTAAAACCTGTCCAGAGAATACTTGTAATTGGCGCTTGGTTCTACACGGGATGTGGCACGCATTAAACGGCAACTGTGATAGATTTCTGAAAAAATGTGTACCTTCTGCCCCAGGAAAACACTGATGTGACTCTTTTAAAGGACAAATCATTCATGATTCCTCCAAATGCTGGCTGTAGTCTTATAATACATTCACACTCCATTTGCCATAATCTTCAACAACAACTTCAAAACGTCCGAACCAACCGACTGGTTACATTTCATTATATGAACTACAATTTATTTTTCATAATCAGAGTAATAAACTGCTTTTACCCAACAGGATAAACCTGTGAAATGTGGAGGCAAACAGCAAAGAAAATAACAGTGCATCTTACGATAGGAAGGAAAAAGAAAAGCGCTAAATGAACAGCCGATTATTCCAGAACGGTCTAAACCCAGAATCTGTCACCCGCATTGTGCACGGGGTTTTCCAACACGAATTCACGGGTAACCGGAGAGGTAAAGTAAGCACATCAAAAGCTGATTGCGCTTGCCTTAAAGTCCTGCCTCACACAAGTAATTAGTCTACCCGTCATGGTTACTCTGGTCTACTCATAATCAGCCTGACAGCCGACGAACGAAAATGAGCCATTATCTTCTCATTGTTAACTTTACCCAAGGAAGTGACTGACATCAATAGCCTGTCACTTGAACGTTTGTAAACTGGTGGATAAAATCCTTTCCTTTTTCTGTTTTTTGCTTGACGTAACCTTCAAAAATAAATATCAAAACAAAATCTACCATCTAAAAGAGTGTTTAGTGTTCAATGAGCATAGTTAGAAAAGTGTACGTCACGTTTAGGATGTCAACGGTGATTTCCTGTATTAAGCGATCCATTAAAAATTTGCACAAAACTAGAAAATAATGTCATCGATGGTTAATTACCTTCATGTGCACGACTGTGAAAAGTTGGAAAAGGTAATAATGCCAGGTAAACTAATGGACTACGCACTTACCGATAATAAATTTAGTCCAAAAGGCCCCTTGAGCAGATTCAAATCAGTTTCATGGTTGTACCTAAGCAAAGAAATATACTTTTCTGGTGTATTCAGCAAAAAGTAAATTTTTGGAGTACAAACAACATGAAATACAGATCCCAGGGCCTGATATAACGAGGCAGTTATGGACAAGAGGTAATTTACTAAAATGCTGGTTTTGTCTTGGACGACATTTTTAGATTGTTAAATAGTCAGCGAACTTATTTTGTTCGCATTGTAATTGTTCAGTCACCACCCTCGCTCAGACATTCCACTTTATTGTTTTCTACGAAAAATAAAAACTACTGTTTTGGAGCAATTTGGCAGGGAGGATTGCTCAAAATCCACAGACAATCAGCTACCCCCTCCGTCTGCCTGGATTTCACCCGGTAACTGTATTCTTCGGAAGGTGACACATTCAGTCTCTTACAAGAGTGGCAGTTTGTTTGAAGGTTTTGTAGTAACAGTAAAATTTCTAACGACGAAGTTTGTCAGCCTGAGATAAAGTTGCCTTCAGGATCCGCCGTCAAACGCTTTCGTCAACTCATCCCAGACAAAAGTTTATATACATATATATATAAAGAAGCTGGATGTGGATGGGAAATTTTTGGGTGTGGCAGAAGTGGGAATTCCGATGTACCTTGGAGCTAAATTGTGATCTTCTTCCAAGAGATTCACATAATCTCTCCCTTTTCATCTACCAGACGAAAGAACAATATTCTCATAAATTTAGTATAAACATACAAATAATAATAATCAAATAAGATACACGCGTGACCAGCAGGAACGTTTGCTGATTTTCCCCAAAATCCTCCAGGAGGAATCCAGCTAATTCCGGTCAAGCAAACATTTATTGGGTTACGCTAGCCCAAATGTGCCACTTCGAGGACCTTAAATACAGAGTGGCATGTCAAAAAATGGATCGGGCCATACAAGTTCACATTTGATTCGCGCATGACACGTGAAGTTCACGCTCTTTAGCTGTGTGTATTCTGGGTTATTCTCTAAACTCCGTGTCACATTGTCCATTTAGTGTTGTTGGACCAAATACAGAATCTGCCAGAATGATAACAAGAACTGTTTGACCAAGAAACAGAACAGTCTAGTAGAACAAGGCCAGTCATCCACACTGAGATTAACCAGGCAGGCATATAGTATTATATAGCATATAGTAGCATATAGTAGCATATATATAGCATATAGTAGTACTGGGCTCTTGACTGCTAAAGCACACATCCGGTGACCTGCCACTTACATCCAGTGGGCTTTCCATATAAGTTGTGGTGTTTGGTTAACTCAGACGTTGGCATAATCACATGGCCTAGTGCTAGCTTCTGGTCAAATCCTTAGTCGAATTAGGCATCCGATCCCGAGGAGAAATTTGACTTTAACGCCATCCAATAGTGTTGTCATAGTAGATCCGAAACCAAACAGTTTACTAATGGTCAGCCAGCAGTCGTGTACTACAACCTGAAACAAGTGAAGCATTGACGCCAACCTTTTCAAAGTATCTGAGCAATATATGATGGTTTAATTTTTAGGTCCCATTGTGTTATCACTGTGAAGAAGCTCAGAAGAACTACAAAAGGTTCACTGTGTTTGAGAACACAATTTCAGGCACAACTATTATTTAGTTCTCAAAGACCTGCGTCAGATGTTCCCTTAATATCCTTTTCCATGTTATCAAAAAGCCAATAAACGCCAGTTTATTCCAATAAAAATCCACTAACAGAGATTTGTAATACTGTCTGCAATCCATCTCCATAAATCATAAACGGGATATATTTACTTCAGGCTAACATTTACACGCTTTTTATGTGATGAATCACCCACAGTGTTCCGCAAAGTGCATTCGGTTGACTACTAACCACCTGAATTCGTCAAACGAACACACGGACTTGTTCATAAAGATTTGTCAAACCTCTAGAAGATGATACCTGCATAATAACAAAGTCGTTGAACATACAGTCGGGTGGCTTGGGGGTGACGAGGAATACCCCGTTGACCAATTTGCTTCTGTCATGTTGCCCGGAGCGTTTTGTACTGGTGGCTACGTGCGCTGTTTGTTTATCTACTCGGTGTCAGAGATGGATATAGTGTTGTTGCTGTCCCGCTCAGGCGCTTCCTCATCTGTCAGATTAGTCGGATATAGTTGCTGCCTTGATTCATATGCGCACAACAAATGATAAGTGGTACGGAACGTAGGGGGAGTGTTTCGCCACAAGATACGACTTATTTCCGAAGCCAATCTCGCGAAATTGAGAAAAATGGTGTACTCAAGGAGTTGAATATCCTGTGACAGCATGATCCGAACTTTGAAGGGCTCACTCAAATGAAAAAACGCCAGAACAAGAGGACTAATGATCGTGCCACTGCAGTAACTCTATTC